>VZTZ01048573.1:517855-636007 GCA_013400955.1 Drymodes brunneopygia | reverse complement strand
TTTTCTGTGCAACTGCTCTCAATACAAAGGAACACCCTCAGTAATAAATGAGGTCCTAGGAAGGGCTCAGGGCCGCTGTCGGGAAGATACTTTCACAACACACGCAGGATTTCTTTATTCTGCTTAAGGAAAACAGTTTACACAAGTGTTCTGTTTAGGTTTGGGGGTAGTTCACGTTCCTGTTCTGCCCTTAGGTGGTTTCCATGAGACAAACTGATGGTTGGGACACATTCTTAACAACAAGGCCAGATCAGGAACTACTCCTTGCTCACTGCATTCAGAAAATGGTCACCTCTTTGTTTTTCATGTGCCTTGCCACAGTACAAATAGTTAGTATTCTATTATGATAAAAAAAAATCCTGAAGATGAATTTTACTTCCATAATAAAAGTCAGAGTATATATATATATGTGTGTGTGTGTGTGTGTGTGTGTGTGTGTGTATGTATGCTTGTATGTATTTGGCCCTGTTTTTTTAATATTTTCCTCTTACAGTCTACTTTTAGTAATCATTGTTCCTCAGTCAAACACAACATCTTCTCTGGTATCAAGCCCACATAAAGACTGTTTATCCAGAAGGAAGTTATGATGGTTGAATAAACGCATATTTCCTTACCAAAACCTGACACTGAATTAGTTTATTTTCCACTGACCTGTTTTCCAGTGCAGAATTTGGTGTTCATGTCCTGTTCATAGTGATGTTTCACAACAGCACACTATATCTAAGTAAACTACTTGTTCATTTTTTGCTGTGTTGTTAATACAAAATGACAAGAGTAGATCTTTCTTAGAATATTATTGCACTGTAGCAACACTTTCCACAGTGAAATAGGCTCTTTGCTACTATAATAAAAATATCCTGTGGAGGGCAGCAAACCTCAGGCAATTATTAAGTTTTGTAATAAAGAATCTGAGAACCTGGATTTAATTCGACTTAAATCTTTTAGGTTCTTTAGAAAGTAGCTCTATTCTATTGTATTTTATTGTTTGATATAAGTAAGGCAGGACCTCATAATCAGGCTTTTTAAGCTGGATTTTAGCATGTCCAGGTGACACCAAAGGGGTGACATGAACCTGATTTGCTTGAGAGGAACCTGGACAAGCTGAAGGAATGAGGCATCAGCAACCTCATGAAGTTCAATGAGAAAAAATGCAGTCCTCCATGAAGGAGTGACCGACCCCTTGGGACAATCCTGAGTAGGGGCTTTACTGACTGTCTCTGCTGGAAATGTTGGAATGTCCTGGTGGAAGTGGTTAAAGAGGACCAAGATTTCACCCCAGCAGCCATTAGCTTGGAAAAGAGAAGGCTGAGAAAGGATCTTATCAATGTATATAATGTCTCAAAAGGATGGGGCCAGTCTTTTTTTGGTGGTACTGAGCAATAGGACAAAGGGCAGTGGGCAGAAACTGATGCACAGGACACTCCACCTCAACACGAGGAAGAACTTCTTTACTGTGCAGATGACTGAGCACTGGGACAGGCTGCTGAGAGACACTGTGGAGTCTCCTCCACTGGAGATATTCAAAAAGTTGTCTGGACACAACTCTGGTTAATGTGCCCTAGAGGACCTTGCTTGAGCTGGGAGGTTGGACCAGATGACCTCTGTGGTTCCTTCCAGCCTGACCCATTACATGATCCTGTGAACACAGGAAACTGATTATCAGGACATGACCAGGAAGTGATTACTCCCATTTACATGGCTCTTGTTTGCCTGCACGTGGAATACGATGCCCGGTTTGGGGGTCTCCAGTAGAAAAATCCTGCTAGGGAAAATTCCTGATGAATTGAAGTGAGTTCTGCTGAGAGTGCTAAGATGGTCATGGGGCTGGACCACTCGTGAGAGAGGCTGTGGGCCCTAGGGCTTCTTCAAGCTGGAAGAATGGGAAGCTTGACTGTACTGACAAGGAGCTTACTGGAAAGACAGAGGCAGGATCTGTATTGAGAGAAGGACAGAAAATTTCACCCAGAGGGTAGTCAGATCCAGAGAGGCTATGGAATCTCCCTCTATAGGGGCTTGAGTGGACAAACCATCAAGCAACATGAATTTAAGAGTAGCCCTGCTCTGAGCAGGATATTGTCCTAGATATCATTCAGAGGTCTCTTCCAACCTGAATATTTCTATGATTATATGAAATAATATAAAGTTATATTTAATTTCAGGGTTTATTTCCCTTCAGGCAGGGCTCTTCTCAGTAACAAAAGTAACCATGAGTTCACAGTCTGAATTTTCAAGGTTTGTAGAGGCAGAATCAGAGAATCACTTAGTTTGGAAAAGACACTTAAAATCCCGTCCAAACCATTAAGCCAGCACTACCAAGTCCACCGTTAAACCATGTCCCCAAGTGCCACAAGCGCATGTCTTTTAAATACCTCCAGGGAGGGTGACAACTGAATCTCTGTCAGGAGCATAACACAGGCTGACTTTTACTGTAGGTGGTCCCAAGTCTGGCAAACAGATGTTTCACTGAATGCAGCACAACTCTCCTATACAGCAGCTGGATCCAAAGGACTGATGTATGTTTGTTAGTAACTTGCACTCCAGCCAGAATCTAGGATGCTTTGTTAGATCAAGTTGTTCAACTTTATAGTAGAATATAGTTGAGTGGAAAATAAAAAAAAAAACCTCAAACCAAACACATTGGTTTACACAGAAAATTGTTTGTAGTATCAGCACTTTACTTATCTGCGTTAAGTAATCTGCGTTTTTAAGTGCTGACAGTATTCAGCTCACTCATCTGCATGTAAAAAACTGCAAGGTTTCTGAAAAATACTTAGACTGTGCAAATATGACAGTTCGTTTTTCTTTTCATACAGAAAAGGAAAAAGTGCCACCACATTATTCTCTTGCCTTCGGCTTTCCCTGGACTAAACAAAAAATGGAAGATGTATAACACTTAACAGGACTGGCACTTTTTCATGCAATACCAAGCTGGGAGCACCTCAGTCACACTGCTAAAGAATGTCTCTTTGGGGATATGGGAAACTTTTAGCAGGTAGCTACTGTTACATGAAAAGTTTTCTCAAAAGCAAAGTATATTTAAATTTGGCAAATTAGTAAGTGGAAGGAGCAGACAAATGGCATGGGAATGTGATTGAGTGTTGTATGCTATCTACTTATAAAATAAAAATATGAGAAAGCAAAAATATCAAAGATTTACTTTTCTGTATTTTTATTCTGTTTTTGAAGACTGCAAAACAAAGAGCAAGTAGCTTGTTGTACATTCTTCAGCTGTAAGCTTTGCTCCACAAACTCTGATTCTAGCACCAACACCATGGCCACAAGCATGCAAATACATCCCTCCCAAAATCAGCTTTGCTTTTGGTATTGATGCTCCCATACCCAAAAAGACAGCATCTACTTATTGTCACAATCCAGCATGTTCCCAGACAATCCAGGCTTTCACCTGAAAGACAATTCTCTGAAATACATTCAGAAATGTTTAATGATGTCAGCCTTCCTTGACTACTGTCCTCTCTGATAAGCTCGCTTTGGTAAGTGTCTCCAACCCGCTGCACATTGGTAACAGTGGCTTTCCTGCAGAGAACTCAGATATCTTTCACAGGTGTGGTGATGGCAAACAAAAAAATGTCAAAAACATGTGTATTCTGGACATATTAGAAATTACACAAACTTGGAACAGAAGGATATGGTAAAGCAAGCCATGAATGTTAGAGGAAAAAAGAGAAAGTGAAAAGCTCCAAAAATCCAACTTCAGCAGGATGTGTTAAGCATATATTTTTAAACTGATTCCTGAGAAAGCATGAAAGAAGGGAATGAAAAACAGGCAGTAAGAGATAAGAAATCCTATCAATTGAAAGGACCACTGTAGGGATGGGGACCTGACAGTCAAGAATACCAGATCCTGGTTGTGTCTGTCTTTTGAAGAGCAGACCCCAAAATTAAACTTTTCCTTGAAATTATATTACACTGTGTCAGGTTTTTAAAATAAAGCACAGAAAGTATGGAACTTTCCATGAAACAGAGTTAAAAGTTGAGATTGAAACGTCAATATTTATTTCTCATAAAAAGAGCAACAGTGCTTTCTGTTTCAAATGTCTCTTGAGTCGGGCACCACCTGTCTGAATTGGTAAAATCAAACATTGGTTTCAATACAAGCACCTGGAGTGGAAATAGAGCAAAGGTGCAGCAGATTTACAGCCACACTCATTCTGGAAGGCATACAATTCAAATGGTATGTAAAACTAAGGAAAGAAACATTTGAAGCACACTTGTAAATATTCTTACAAAAGGACCGTCAATCTGGAAGAGGAGCTATCTCAGTTGTGGTTTTGACTTCTCAGAGTTTGTCAAAGTATGGAAATCTTTCCAAGTGTTTTATGCAAATGTGAAACATTGCACAGTTAGTCAGAAAACAAATCTGGATTTTCTATTCTTGTTTTCCCTCGTGATCTCTTTTCTTTCTAAGCAGAGATTGTTTGTCTTCCACACCCTAAAATGTTTCAGCGTGGGACAGACTAATCCCAACCATTAATTACCATGCAGCGATTGGATCCGTGTGGAGGAGTTTGGATGTTCATTGCCTCCATGAAAAAGTGATTAATTACACAAAGAAGAGTACAAAGTTACAGAAGTGTGATTATTGCTACTTCCCCTGCTGACAGGACTGAGGGTAGTGAGCAGGCAGGAGGTACTGTACATGGGCCATGCAAGCTTGGTCCCTTACTGTCCCTGGCAGTCCCCAAAGCCGAGCATCCCTGAAAGCAGAGATAGGGCTGAGGTGGATGAACTTTGTGAGGTGGATGGCATCTTCCAGACTGTTTGATCTCTGCTGGGCTGCCCTGACCTGTTTCTGTTTGTTTGGTGTAATGAGGTGCTGGGCAATGTTCTTGTAAAATTTAGTTAAGTTGCTTGGCAAATAAAGTGATTTTACTGCTTCTCTCAATTGCACTTATTTTTTGTAACACATGCCTAATTGCTTTATTCAACATACATAATATCCCTAACAACTGCATAGCAACATACTGAAAGTCCAAATGTGGGCATCTGACATGAGTCTGTTAGAGTGATGCCAGCTCGGGAGGCAGGCACAACGCTGTCCCGAATTTTCAGGGATAAGTGCTAATGTGTAAATGAAAATGGAGATTTGTAAATGAAAATGGAGATGATTTCAGATCATTCAGAATATGTTATTTCTTCTTTCAGGAGCCCCCACATTCTATGATGTCTCTAAGGGGATTTGAATGCCCACTTATTTACTGAATGTGCTGCATTCTTGACATGAAATGTGAAGAAATGTGTGCATGACTATTAAAAACACCAGAAGTTGGGCTGTAAGTAGAAAGATTGCTGTAGCTTTAGTTTAGTTCCAAGCTGCCTGTTCTACAAAATAACTGCCTGGCTTTGTGTTAGGTGGGTAACTCTGGCTCTCTCAGCCAAGGAGAGGAATCGGGAAATGCCCAGTTACGGATCACATACGAGGGCCTTGCTAAACAGAACAGATTTTGTATTACATCCCGACTGATCTCAGCAGCCACACAGAGCTTTGTCAGCACTCTGACATCCATCCATGTCTTGAATGCTGTGAGCAGCTTGGGACACCACAATATAAGACATTAAGTTATTAGAAAGTGTCCAAAGCAAAGCAACCAAGATGGTGAAGGAGCAGCTGAGGTCACTTGGTCTGTTCAGCCTGGAGCAGAGACTGATGGGACACCTCATTGCAGTCTGCAACTTCCTCAGGGAGGAAGAAAGGGGAGTAGGCACTGTTCTCTTCTCTGTGGTGAACAGAGACAGGACCCGAGGGAATGCCTTGAATTTGTGTTAGGGGAGGTTTAGGTTGGATATTAGAAACAGGTTCTTCACCCAGAGGGTGGCTGGGCACTGGAACAGCTCCCCAGGGAAGTGGTCACGGCACCAGCCTGACAGAGCTCAGGAAGTGTTTGGACATCTCTCAGGCACATGGTGTGACTCTTGGGGATGGTGCTGGTCAGGAGTTGGACTCTATGAACCTGATGGATCCCTTCCAACTCAAAATATTCTCTGATTTAGTCTGTGTTCACAGTCGTGGAATTGTCTTAATAACAACGATGCNCGGCCCCGAGAGCCCGCCCGGGGACCGGCGGCGGCGCCGCTGCTGGCGCGGGGCGAAGGGAGGGAAAGAGCGCCGGGGCGAAGGGAGCAGCCCCGCCGCTGGATGTTCCGCGGGGCGGCGCGGGGGCCTCCTCCTCCTTCTCCTCCTCCTCCTCNGTAGAAAGATTGCTGTAGCTTTAGTTTAGTTCCAAGCTGCCTGTTCTACAAAATAACTGCCTGGCTTTGTGTTAGGTGGGTAACTCTGGCTCTCTCAGCCAAGGAGAGGAATCGGGAAATGCCCAGTTACGGATCACATACGAGGGCCTTGCTAAACAGAACAGATTTTGTATTACATCCCGACTGATCTCAGCAGCCACACAGAGCTTTGTCAGCACTCTGACATCCATCCATGTCTTGAATGCTGTGAGCAGCTTGGGACACCACAATATAAGACATTAAGTTATTAGAAAGTGTCCAAAGCAAAGCAACCAAGATGGTGAAGGAGCAGCTGAGGTCACTTGGTCTGTTCAGCCTGGAGCAGAGACTGATGGGACACCTCATTGCAGTCTGCAACTTCCTCAGGGAGGAAGAAAGGGGAGTAGGCACTGTTCTCTTCTCTGTGGTGAACAGAGACAGGACCCGAGGGAATGCCTTGAATTTGTGTTAGGGGAGGTTTAGGTTGGATATTAGAAACAGGTTCTTCACCCAGAGGGTGGCTGGGCACTGGAACAGCTCCCCAGGGAAGTGGTCACGGCACCAGCCTGACAGAGCTCAGGAAGTGTTTGGACATCTCTCAGGCACATGGTGTGACTCTTGGGGATGGTGCTGGTCAGGAGTTGGACTCTATGAACCTGATGGATCCCTTCCAACTCAAAATATTCTCTGATTTAGTCTGTGTTCACAGTCGTGGAATTGTCTTAATAACAACGATGCTAAAAGATGCTCAGAGCAGCAGTCTGCCCTCGCTAGCCTGGATCGAGCCGTGGAGAGGAATATTCACCGTAGCCAAGGCCCCAGGAAGGGACCGAGCGCCGGTGGCGGTGGCTCCTAATGGCGGACCCCGTGCCCCGGTGCCCTACTCAGGAACTACAGCTCCCGGCATGCAGCGCGGCCCGGCCTCACTCCGCCTGTACTACACCTCCCGGCGTGCGGCTGCGCCCGCAAGGCACGCCGGGACGGGCCCTTCCACGTGGTGCGCTGCCCGCGGCCGGGGAGGTGCCCGCGGTTTGCGACGTCCGTTTGCGGCAGCGCNACCGGGGAGCGCGAGCGGGTGGAGGACCTCTTCGAGTACGAGGGCTGCAAGGTGGGCAGGGGCACCTACGGGCACGTCTACAAAGCCAAGCGCAAGGACGGGTGAGTGAGCGAGCGGCTCCCCGCGGGACCCCGGCCCGCCCGCGCCCGCCTTCACCCGGCCGCCTCCTGCCCCGCGGGCTCGTGTGCCCCTCCCCGCTCCCCGCGTTAATGCCGTCCCTGCTCCGGCCCTGCCTGATCCCCGCCCGGCGAGCCCCGCGGTAGCCCGGCCGGCCGGCGCCTGCTTCCCCCTGGGTCGCTCCGAGCGTCCCCAGCCCCTCCGCGCGGTGCCGGAGTCGTGTTTCGGTGCGGGTGGGCTTGCAGAAACAAATTTTGTGCCCGAGGAAAACCCTTCTCGTAATGGATTTTCGTTGTGAGTAAATCAGTGGCCGCTCACACTGTTCAGTCTGGCCATCGGCTTCATAGAACGGTTTTTTGTTGTTGTTTGGTGTGGTTTTTTAACAATGCCTTTTTAAAATATGATTTATTATTTGTAGTCACCATTTTGGGTCGTCTTGCTGGCTGCTTCAGAAGCCAGTCTGCTCGTGCTTTTGGGGCTTTAGAATGCTTTAAAGCACCTTTTGTGTATGACCAGTTCTCGGTATAGAGCTGAGTAAATGAATTTCTTAGCATAAACATTTTAAAGAAAGACCTAATGAAACTGTCATTTAGGTTTCCCTCGTCCGTGACATGGCATCACTTGCTGAACAGCGGAACAATAGAAAGTAGGGGGCAGGAGAAACGGGAGAGGCACGGGTTGTTCCTGTAGCAGGTCCTAAATTTTGAATTGCATCTAGTCTTTCTGTTAAAGTCTCACCGCAGTGGTGCTCTGTATGCTGTCATTCAAATAAGGTACCTTTTAAAAGTCTGGCTATTATTCTTACATTGAATAAATAAACTTTTAAAGCAGGCAGTGGTCAGTCATGGCCAAAATAGATCTGGTTGTGTTGATACAAGCTTTTGATTATAGAAGGAAATGCTCTGGCTGTTACCTAGAGGACAGTTGCGATGGAAATGGTTGCACCTTGTCTTGTCTGTGTCTTAAACACGCAAATAGTAATTGCAGCACAGTTACTTCAGCCTGAATTTTATTTGATGGTAGAAGTCAGTCACTTTGCACAACTTTTATATTTGGATCCTTCCAGCTGTTCATAGGAAAAATTCTTATCTTGCCCGAATTCTTTCTATTCTGGGAGGGCAAGATGAAAAAACAGTTTCAAATGTGATAAGCTGTTGCCTCAAGTCTCCTTATATGCAGGTACCAGCACTGCTGATGCAGCCAGCCCTGGTTTCTGTGCCCATACAGAGATCTGTAATATGAAAAATAAATCGGGGTGAAAGATATGGCTACATTTCTAATGTTTATGTCGGGCTCTCTGCAGCTGTTCAGCATATTGGACTGCAGCGACGTATAGGGAATTCAGCATGTCTTACTGCTGAAGCATTTTTGGTGAAATCATTGGTCTGCTTGATGTTGTTTGGGAGAGAGTGTTTAAAAATGCTGGTGGTAGTGCCATTTTGAGAAATATCGGGGGAAAAATGGAATTGTTTGCTTTAAAATGGATAGTTAGTGAAAGGTGGTGTTACAGTAGGATGTATATGGCTTTAAATCCTCACTCTTGTTGGTGAGTGGGGGAAATCAAGATATGGTATTTGATTCAAGTTTGGGAAAAAAAAAGGTGAACAATGTATATTGTCTCTTTGGTTTATTGTTCACTTAGTGGCTTGTTTCCTGTTCCTTTCCCCAATACCTCCCATTTGCCTTTTTGATTTCCAAAAACTTTCTTTTAAATATGCTGTGTAATTATCCTTGGACAGTCACTAAAATATGTAAAGTAGAAACATCCATGGATGCTTTTGTAGCTTGTAATATAATTGTACATATGTGATCTTAAATTACAGGGGTGGAATTAGGATTGAAGTTGAAGATTTCATTTACATCCCTTTATCCAGAGGGAATCAATTAAATCGAAGAAGCAAATCTGTAATAACATTTAGTTTTCCTGAAGCTGTGGTAATATATGGGGGGATGTTATGTCATGTGATGGGGAGTACCTGCAAGAGAGTTTGGTATTTGTTTATTACTAGGTGCATATATTGAAAAAATATTCTTGCATTGTTTTAGGATTCCCCAAATGGTAAGCAGTGATGGATCAATCATTTTTTTTGTTGTTTCTAGAATCTGTACAGCTCAAACCCTTTTTTTTTTTTAATGTTTTCCTTGAGCTTACAAGCATTCTTTAAACTTTTTACATTATGCTAATTCTTAATTTAAATAGCACAGATCTTTTAAGATATATGTGCTAATTCTTAAGAGTCCTTTGAAGAATGGGTTGCAGGACTGTAAATACTTTGCTAACAATGCTGCCTCAGCCTTTTCTTAAACGACTTTTTCTACTACGGATGTGTAAGGGATAGAAGGATCACAAAAAAGAACTGAATTTTAGTAATTAATTTTGTGCAAATGTGTCTTCTAAGGCTCTTGGTGATAAAACCCAGTTCAAGAATACTAGGAGCATTGTCTGTATTACAACTGCAGTCTTCACCTCCTTTTTTTTTATTTTACTGCTTTACAGGCTTTACAGCTGCCTCTGAGGTGCAGCAATTGAAAACTAGATAGCAGCTGTGTATCCTAGTTCTAGGAAGTTAATTGCATTATTGGAACTACCTGGGAATGTTTGGGAGGACAGTCTGTCAGGAGTCTTGGTGGAGTGAGAATCCTTGTAATGAAGGAGAGATGCCCTGTAGTATGTGTGCCAGTGACCAGATGAGGGTGTAACCAACAGTTTCGTGCCTTGCTCCAAGAAAAAAGCCAGTCTAGCCCCACAGTGCCCTTCGCCACAAGGTGAGGCTTGGGGTCTCAATTGGTTTGTCTCAGAGGATCACCAGGTACAGCTCCATGGAGGTTTCTCATGTATTAGCTGCCAAACTTGACCCAACTGAACACCAAATTGGCTAAGTGACAATGTCAGACATCATAATTGAGCTCTGTCTGGTGCACTGCCTGCAGCAAAATGATATTCTGAAGGTTTTATTTTAATCACTTTTATTTTAAGTTTGTGGTCTATTTATGTGGTTGAATCTTCCTGGCTTTTTATGGAATGGTGGTGTCTTTTTCATTAGTGCAGTACCTGCAGTGGGCTCTAAAACCTGCTTAGAACAAAGTCTGTAGATTGATGGGGTTTATTTTTATAGCAGAAAGATGTGCAAGGAGGCATTTGACTCTAACGGGGTTTATTTTCATAGCAGAGAGGTGTACAGGAAGGCATTTGACTCTAATGGCAGACACTGGGAAGGGAGCACAGGGCATGGCATGTTGAGCATCAGTCTTCAGATAAAGGAACTGTTACTCATCTCTAGTTTTTGTAGGATAGTTTACTTTTTTTTTTAATCCAGAAAATGTTAGTTATTTCCTGCATAAAAGTTGTCTTATGTGCCTTCTGGGTGTTCCCTCAGGAATGCTGATCAGCCCAAGATACTAAACCTACCGGTGTGACTTACACTGGACTTGGAAAATATGCCGTCAGTTTTTGTTTGGTGAACTAACATGCAGCTTTATTGTTTTTTACCTTTATTCTCCGAAGGTCACAAGGAGCTGAGTGCCAGATATGGGCAGATGAGGTAGCAGGACACTGGGGGCTCTTGTGCAAGCCTGGCTACCCAGCCTGTGCAGCACACCAGGTACAGCCCCTCCTGGGAATGGCACCATGTGGTGAGCATGTTGTAATGTCAAAGTGCTGTGCCCAGGTTTAATGAGATTGGTCTTCCACTGCTTTCTTTGCTCTCCTCTCCGTTTTTATGATGCTGCTACAGCCAGGAATCTTTATAGAGAAACCTATTCTGTAGAGCAAGGCTGGCTGTTTCAGTGGCAGTTTGGAGTGTTTCCAAATAATCATTTATCCTGTTTATCGGATGTGGTTTGGATGAGAATAAGAAACTATTGAATGTCCCTGTTAGGCAATATCTAAATTTTTAATTACAACAGCATAAAGTTATGTTATTGAAGGTCTTGAACTATAGAAATGTGTTTTATTGAAAGCTTTTCCTAATCTCTTGGAAAGAGACCTGAGTGATGAGTCTGAGTGAAGCAGACTAGTCATCTCCTAGTTGTTGTCAGGAGCTGTGATCAGTGATGTTGGTCCCAAACACAAGTGGAATTGGAATTTTTTTGTTTTTGTAATTTCAGCTCTGACAGTTCTGTGTTGGAACTATTGCTGTAGGTAGGGGAACAGATTGTCTAATTCGAACCTACTGACATATTGTAATTGGCATTATGAAAATACATCTTGCATGCTTTGAACTGTCAGATCGAATCTACTTTTTTTTTCCTTGAGGGTCTGTATGAGTTGTAAAAGAAGCAGAATGGTGGAAACTTAGTAGGCGTCTAGTAAGTTACTGGGTTGCTTATTCTAATATCATGTCATAGTTTCTACTTACCAATTAAAAGCAAACTGCAAGAATTTTGATTTTCTCTCAAAAAAACTTTTTTATAAAGAGAAACTGAAGGGATGAGGAGTATTTCTGTTGGAAAATAGAGAAGGCAGAAGTGTTTAAGTTAGGTAAAATAATAAATGGATTGGGTAATGTGCAAGATTCTTGTGCTATTCTTGTTCCACAGTGTTTGAGGATGGACGACCTGGAATCTTTTGGAAAACATAAAGAAAATACTTCAATGAAGTGTAGATAAACTGCATAACCTATTGTCAAAGGGAAAAGATAAGAGCATAGTGTCTGTTCTGTAATGTTATCAAAAACAGTCACTTCTGACTGTTGTAACACGTTCTGACTTCTGTAACTGCAGAAGTTACGCTGCTGGCTTAGAGATCAGGCCAAGCTCTGTAATACATGCAGAAGAGCCTGCTTTTGTTTACTTCAGGAATTCTGAGTTTTGGTGGTTGTGGATTTTTGTTTTGTTTTTTTTTGTTTAAACACTAAACCACTTTCCGGCCCTTCATAAGGTGGTTAGCAGATCAGTTCCAGTTTGTCTGTTTGTGGGTGTCTGCTGATGGAGTTACATCAGATAAGTGATCATTTACTTCGTTAAGGTCTATATCGAACTGATATTTAGTGAGAGGTATATGGAGTTTGGGAGTGCCACAACTCGAGGTAATGAGTCAAAATTGTACTTGGTGAGAAGTGAAACAGCAGGACTGGACTTGGAGCTTCTTGATTAGTTCTTTATGGAGCCTTTACAGGAGTTACGTCACGAAAGTCATGCTGCTAGTTTTCACTATAAATTTCCAAACAGCTCTTGTCTTCTCTCAGTTTAATCGACGAGAGCGGTGATTTTGTTGTTCTTGTTGTTTTTGGCTGAATGCTTGTATGTTGATTTCAACTGTTTTGACCTGAAGCATTTGGTAGAGATTGCAGGCAGGTGGTGGAAGCCTCAGAGCTGGCATGCAAGCCTTTGGCTTCTGACTCCTGTCAACAATGGTGTGGAATTTCTAAATGCCAGAGGCTTTATTTATGTATGTAATATGTGGTATTATCTTCGTAAAATACGTGCCCTGAATCTCTTTTGGATCCTTCACTGTGGTAGTTACTAAGTTCCTAATTAACTATATCTACATAATGAGGTAGGCATGCCATATTGCATAAAGTCTTGTGCTGTTACATTTTTCTGGTCAACCACTCTTTTAACTGACTTCCATCTTCTTCCTTCCCTTCTCACCCAGTTACATGGCTCCAGGCTTTATAGGTTTTTAAGGTCATGTGGTTGAGAGAATCCTGCTGTGGCCTTTGGACTTTATTTGGTGTGATCTTTTGTTACCTTGTCACAGATGTGTTGATTTATTTTCATACCCTGCAGCAAAGGTGGGTTAGTGTTTCATTCCTACCTGAAGCCTATGACAAGTACAGAGAAGAGGCTGTGAAAGTAGTGTTGCAAAACAACAAAGACAACCACCAAAGGTGGTTTGATTCTGGACTTACAGATTACAGTATTATATGTAAATAGTTGGGGGCATGTACTGCTATACACCATTTCCCATTAGAGAATAGGGGATAGTTTTTGAGGGTGCTGATTATACAGGAGGTGCATGTTGTCAGAGAACACTGCTTTTGGCCAAATGACAGTGAGGTGGTATGTTCACTCTAGATCTTGGGTATTCTTTGATTTTTCTGTTTTAAAAGTATTTTCAAAGGCCTTCTTTTTTTGGTTGTTAAAAATAACCAACCACAGAACAGTGACAGTGTCATTTATTACCATTGAAATCTGAAGGGCTGTAATTTGCAGACTACTGTAGCAGAAACTGAAAAATTTCTTGGTTCTTACAAAGCCTTTTAGTCTGGGTGAAATTTGGAAACTACAGACGAAACCTAATTAAGGTGGAGTGGCTTGTATTTGTGTATGACAGGGATATAGTCCAACAGTGTGCATCAACAACCAATATGCACTTCACAAAACCGTCAAATTACAGCCCAGATATGTCCATTTTGTCATTAAAAGGGGATTGTTGTGCCACTGTATCAAGGTGGTTGTAAAATTCTGGCTCTTTATTGAACTTTACTGACTTATAAACCATTTATTGGTGCAAATACTCATAGAAGCAGATAATCCTTAATAGCTAGTTAATTCTGAGGTGCTTCAGTCTCTTCATCACACTAATGTTCCATGGACAAGTAGCAGGACAGTGAAAAGCAGGACATGAATTGCAAATGTCTGGGTAGCAGACTGATTTGTTTCAGTTATTTTTTTGTTTGGCCATCAACTTTCTTTGGATCTGAAATCTTTCTACTATGGATCCCTGTCCTTGAGGAGTTGTGATTATGTAGGGTGGAGACTGGGCAGCTGTGCTGATTTGAGGATGTGAGGCAGTGCACAGGCTGCTGGTGTGGACAGTGCCTTCCCACGTCTGCTGTGGTTAATACTGTCATGTGCAGCTCTGGTTCCAGAAGGGTGTAGTTGCCTTTCATTTTCTTGTGTTTAGATCTAAACATAAAATTAGTTAAGTGAGAAGAGGAAAGCAAGATCGTGAGCATTGGTCCTAACAATTGGTAACCAGTATCTTTTTTTTTAGCAGAAGTCATGGGCTCCATCCCCAAAAGGAGATGCTTCATGCATCTCTCAGAATCTCTTTTGTTGTGTGCTGGCCAAGAGTGCTATCTTTGGTCTATGCCGTTTGCCTGATGTGCTGGTTTTTTTGTCTTACAATAAAATGTTTGCCATGTCTATGTTTTTTCCATACTGCATGTTTTTGAAGGTTGCCTCTGGCTCTTAGTTCCAGAGCATAAGCCTTTCGTTTTGAAGTGTGATATTAATCTGAATTTTTCTATTGGAGTCTGTAATAGGCGTGATAGGTAGAGGTAGACTTCTGGTTTCCTTTCAAGACTGCCTTGGAAGCAGCAAAAATGTGATAATTATTTGTTGCATTGGTGCTGTTATAGAGTACTGCTGATTAGGGGTGGGTGAAGTAAGGATCATAAATAATTGCATGGTCTGGTAGTGTCTTCTTGGGAAGTATAAAAAAATCATTAAAATTTTTAAAATTTTTAATGGCATTGGTTACAGACAGACAATTGAAGTTTCCCAAATAGTTGTTTTTCCCTTTAGACTACTACATGCATAAGAAAACTCCCTATTTGTCATAGAATCATTTAGGTTAAGATGTGTGTTTGTTGGGTACACTGAAAAATGCATTGTCAAGGAAGAGGAGATGAACATGGAGCTAAACTGCTCTTCTGGAGAAGGTGAAGGAAGAGGTGGAGGTGACAGGGAGGTTCTGCAGGATTCAGGAGCTCAGAGCTTGGGCGTCAAATCTCTGCATGGGAAGGCATCTTCTTGTACAGCTAGAGTAGGTGTGGACTGTGACAGTGTTGTGTTAACAAATGGTCTGAAAACAGGAAGAAAAATGGAGTTACGACTATCCTGGGTCTGATCAGTGACCATTGTGGAGTAGGATTGGGTTTCTGTCTCAGAGGATGAGTAGGGTGGGAAAGGGGATTCAGGGTTCTGGTGTCTTCTGGCCCTGGATTACAGATCTTGCAGCTCTTTCAGTTTCCAGTACTGAGTTTTTAGAATCTGTACAGAAATTATGTAAAAAAACATAGACTTGGCCTAGAAGGAGCCGCTTACAACTGACATCTGAAATCAGGAATAAAATGGTAGAATTAAGGAAGGATCTAATTTTGTATTTTTGTGAATTTGAAGAAAAAGTACTTTGAAAACAAAAGTTCAGGTGGATAAGCAAGTGATACTAAGTGGGCAGGTAAATGGCAGTGCAGCAGCAGTTCTTCAGTCAACAGGTTGAAAGATTTTTGAGAAAGTGTTTCCTCATATGTGATATGTGATAATGTGGTTTTTACAGGGTTTTTAACAAACAAAAAGAAAAAAAAAGAAGAAAAAGGAGTGGCATCTCCCTTGCCTTGAGGGATGAGTATGGTGAGGTTTTAACACCTTTCATGGTTCTGCAGGACCTTGACTGGCCTTTGCAGATTTTAAAAGAATAACCTGTAGCAGATGAAGGTCTAGATGTATTATTGGTTCTGTGGAAAATGCAGTTTTCAAGTACTTCTCCAAAACCATCAGTACTCTCTTAACCATAAGAAAAAAAATACTAATTTCATAGCTACACATACTAATAACCTATGTATTTGTAAAATGGCTACATCCCCAGAGAATTGTGTCTTGTTGTAGTTTGAAAGCAAATTAGTGAGACGCTCAAAGTCAGAACTACAATTTAATAGGAAAATTAAAATACATGCAGTTGGTACAAAAACGCTGATAGAATCTACAGATACAATCTGACACCCTGTTGGTCAGGGTGTTGGTAGCAGTCTAGGGATAGATGTGGCTCTGTTGAAGCAGTTTTCTCCAGGTCCGGTGAAGAAGCTGCCCTGTGCTGTTTCAGGGTCTAGATTATATTCAGAATGGGGATGCTTGGTTCCCCCCCTGGGCGGGGCATCTCACAGTGGGAATGGTGCAATCTATCAGTGGAGCTTAATGGCCCATTAACAGAGAGGACCTCGTGAGACCCTCCCTGCTAATGGCCCATCAACAGGAAAGATTCCAGGCACCTCACTTGGCCCTGCTCCACCAGCTGGTCCATTGGAAATTCCGCCCTAGGGCCATCAAGGATGGCTGAGGAACACTGCCCCACCCGGCCCCAAACAGCTCATGGGGATGGTGATAGAATACACACTATTGTAACCTAAGACAGTCTGTACAGAGTCCCTCCATTAAGATATGTGATGTTCTAGCTGCTTTTGAGATACTGGAAAATTGCAGATGAACTTGCAGCCTTGCTGTCTTAAATTCACACAGGCTGTACTGGTTCTGTTTGCAGCTTTTATCTTGCACAGTAGAAATGTGATGGCATTTATGAAACCTGATTTATTTGTTCTCCTCCCCAAGGGTGTTTGCTTTATTGTGGAATTATCCACTGTCTAAGTGCAAGTTCCCATTGGAAGTATACTTGCAGCTAGGGTTGCCCCCTAGGATGAGGTAAGTAATGTATTGTACAGAGGTAATAATCTGCATGTCTGCTGCCATGAAGAATCTTAGATTTGTTCAGCTCAAATTATTTGAGATTAAAGTACTTTGTTTTCTGGACATTTGTTGGGGGAAGAGGAGCTGCCAGATCTTAAACTTTTGAAATGCAGCAAGAGGGCCTATGTGAAGGGAGCATTCAGAATTCTCATTTTGAATCTGAGTAAGAATATGAAGATGATGCTTAATCACTATGTAACTGGCTCTCTTTCTTTTATGTTTGTTTAAAACATTACAAAGCCAGCAGTTTTGTAATACTATAAAATGCTCAGTTCTGGATTGTGACTTTATGTAGATGATGATAATCAGTTCATCCTCCTCTCTTAGTGTAAGTAATGGAATTACTCTTTAAGGTTCGAAACAGCTAAAATGTATCTAAGCTTGTTCAAGTAATGTAATGAAGCTGTGACAGGGGCGTCAAGATATTTTGGTGCTCATAAAAGGCTTGCTTTTTTTTTCTGGTTGCCTTCCACTGTAAAGCAGCCTTGAGTTTAGAGAAGCCTGTGTTGTTTGAGTGGATGATAAAGTTTCAGTTTCAGGCTTCATCCCACCAGTCTGTACCTCTCATGCTCCTCTCCCCCCGCCATCCCCCATCTTTTCTTTGTGAGCTTGGCAAGTAATGCTGCGTGTTACTGCTACGTGCAGGCTGATAACCATTCAGGAGGGTTTTGTGTTCTGGCTGCCTAGCCTGCTGTTCTCTCTTGTCTCCTCCAAGGCTCAACAAATGGTTTCTGAGACCTTGTCAAGCCTCATAATAGCACATTTGGGATTACAGGCCTAGCTTTATTCATAGTTACAATTTTTTGTTAGGCTACTTGTGAATGAATTGCTAACATCTGTGTATTGAGGCTTCCCATTTGAGAGATAGCTGCTTGAATTTGGACATCACTAGATGGTCTTTAAAGTCCCTTCTAACCCAAACCATTCTATGATTTTATGAATAAATATATTGAATTTTGTACAGAAGCATATGAAGTCCTTAGTATCTTGTATAGGAAAGGTGCTGGATAGACCATTTAATATTCTGCTTTTTTTAAATGGAGAATTCTACTGATGTTGCCCAATTGCATGGTTTTTTGCATATGCTAGTGAAAGACTGACTTAATCATAGGAATATTGGGATGCCAAAGAGTCCTTGTAAAATTATATGTGATACTCAAGCAAAAAGATACTGCTGTTCAGAAAACAGTTTCTATTCAACTGTGTCTTAACTACCTTGAGTGTTAAGTGGTAGTATGGCAAAGCATATTGTGCAGTCAGTTTAGAATTTGCAGGAAAACAACTATGAGCCAGGATTAAAGCTGCAGATACTTTTTAAAGGACAAAATGTTCGAGAGAACATAATGATTTTCTCAGCTACAGATGCTAGCCTAAACATCAAAAATTAAAATTATCCTTGAAAAAACGCATGTTTTGTGAACAGGCAAGAACACAACTAAAGGTCACTGAAACAATCTGCCTGTTTTTCTGGGAAAGCTCTACTGTATGCTTGTAACACCTTGCATACAAGATGTTGACATTTGAATAAAGGACACTTGAGAGTTGCTCTAAAAATGAAGACTCAATTCATTACTGTCTGTGTGAAAAGTAAGTGCAGCTGAGAACTTGAAATACAAAGGGATCTAAATTGCAGAAAACCCTTGATTTCACTTTGTGTTTCTGGCCAAGACATATTTTCTGTGAGAGCATAGCCTTACCCTGTGAGTGGGGTAACTGCAGGTGTACTTCCAATTACAGCTTGCATTCAGACACTGGATAATCCCACAACGAAGCCTTGGAAAGTCGGGTTTCATCAACTGTGTTTTCTCACAGAACTTTTGTGCTAGGTATGGAGCTTAATAAAAGCGACTGGAGCAAGTTTTACCTGGGGGGACTTGAAGACCGCAAGGCAACAAACTTGTCCCTGACTGTAATTTGAATCTTATCTTTTTTTACTTGAACAGCTTGGCTTTCAAAATATCTCGTTTCTTTTTGGGTGAACATCAATCCTATTTAAACAGAGTTGAACAAAACAACCTCTCACAAGTAATGTGCTAACAGTGCCATTCACTGTTGTGGTAGTTCCATTTTATAAAAGCCCAACTGGAAGCTTATGTGACTCTGCCAGATGAGTGTCAGATACCAAAAGACGTGAAAAAAAGGACTAGCTATTGCAGCATGGAAAGCTCTGTGGGTAGAATGTAGGGGCGGGGGAACAATATCATTAGGGCTACATTTAATCTGCCTGACTAGTTTGCCTGTGCTGTGTTGGATCAGCGAGGCTACAAAGCAGAGAATACAGCAATGAACGGCTCGTTAGCCACATTTAATTTAGGTGCGTGCTTTTAGTCAGGGAGGAATGCCAAGATAAAACTTCACGGTAGTGAGTAGTTACTTAGTGAAACAGATAGTGAGGACATGCACAGAGGGGGAATCAACTCGGGACTTGGCATACTGTAGGGTGAAAGAGTAGATTCAAACCGATACTACTGAGGGCTGTCTGTGATTCTAACCCATTGTTCTTTGCTTCTGTGGGATGCTGAGTGTATACAGGGTTAAAAAAAACCTGCTTGAAGTACCACTTCAGTTAAAAAAGAAAATATAGGGGGTTGTGGTGGGAGGAGATGGCCTCTCAAGGCTAAAATAGAGCCAAGAAGGTGAAATGTTGCAAGCTGCCTGGGAACAGTTTTTGAAGCTTTGCTGGGGCTCTCAGGAGTGAGGGTGAGTAGGTACTCTAAAGTCATCAATTAAAAAAATGTGACATGCTGAAATAGTAGAATAGAGGAAGCCCTTGGGAGCAAGCATATGTTCTTTGAAAAATGAAGTCTTTTGTGAAGGATGAATAAAGAAATAGGAGCTAAGTGAATGTAGATGTTACGAAAGAACTTAAAGGATTGGCAGGGAAGACAGTGATTGAGGGATCTGTCTCAAACTTTGGTCTTCATGAGGTGAAGAGCAGTCAGTTGTCAAGGTGAGGTATCTTTGTACATCAGGAGGAAATTTCTAACCAGAAAGTATAACCCTGTGCTTTAAATTGTCCCAGTTATGAAAGACTGGAAAGGGGCAGTGGTGAGATCAGTTTTTAAAAGGACTTTCTGGAAAAATGGGAACTACTGACTGGTAAGGTGAATCAGAAGCAGAGATAGTGAACCCATGATAGGTGCTGAGATAAAGAGAAAATGGTCTTACAAAACACATTCAGCACTTCATAAGTCTGTTAAAATCCATCAATGGAGTTAATATGCAGGCTAAAGACAATGCAGTTGATGTAATCTAACTGTATTTTCAAAAGGCATTCTGTTAAGTTTCCTGCCAGAGACTAATGCTGAGCTTAGAGATGGACGGAGAAGTTAGAGATCTGAAATAATGGTGAGAGGTCATTAGTGGTATCTCTCAGGAATCTGTGATGCTCAGAAGTTTTATTTAGAAATCACTTGTTCTAAATAGCTGGGGAGAAGCTTTACTGCTGAGTGTTACTTGGGGTAGTGAAGACAAGGACTGATTGTGAGGGCTTTACCCTGAGTATCACAAAGTCTTCCAATAACACATTGTACTTGATGTGGAGCGATTTGTTTGGGGAAATGGTCCTTTCTTGACACAGACACAAGTTTGTTATTATTTAAGAAAACAGTTGTGAAGTTTATAATGACAGTTTTGTGAAAGTGCCAGTTCAATGCAAGCAATTGCTAAAAAGCAGAGAGAATCCCTGAACTTACTAGCAATGGAGTGGAGCACAAAGCACAGTGCCATTGTTGCTGTAAGTCTTATTTTCAGTATTGTAGGTGCTTCTAATTCCTTCATCGCAGAATCAACAACAATACTCAGCAATGTGGAGCAGTGTGTGAAAACTTCAGTCATTCCCATGGAGAAGGACTCTTCTGTCTGTGAGAACAAGGGACAGACAGTCTCTAAAAATCTTGAGTGTCATCAAGAAGATGGGAAACAGTTGTTCAGTGACTGGATACATTTCTGAAAGAAAATTCCATTAAGGGCAAATAAATAAACGTAATCTGTGGACTTGTAGCTCCTGCAATAGGAAGTTTGTGACTTTAGGCAAAGTTGGGACTTTAAAGACTTAGGGAAGTTTTTTTTTAAGCAACAAATATGTTGCTTCTTCCATGTGAACCAAATAATGTCATAGATTTGACTACTGAAGAAAAATGGACCAAAAATAGAAGATAACCAATGAAATTATGATTTTCTGGAGTGTAGATCTGTGCTTTAGCCCACTTTGTGTTGATGCGTTGAAATGCTATGCTCTCTTTATTCAGCTTTTAGTTTCTGAAGTGGTACAAATACTGAGGTGACTTAAGAGCAGTCTGAGATGAGAAGGAAAGTGCAGATGAAACACAGCAATCTTTTCCTTTAGAGCTGATTTGTGTAGGCAGTTCTTGTTTTGCTTCCTGTAAAAGTACTGGTAAGACTGCCATGACTTTTAGTAAAGCACCATGGAGCCCCTCCTTGCATGGAGGAGTCTGCTGCCCATCAGCTAATCTCATAGGAATGATCTTCATAATTGTATGGGTTTAAAACTTAGGTTTTAGGCTGGCTGTCAAATTATGGTTTTGTGTGTTAAGTGAGGCAAAGATAATCAAATCCCAGGGATTCTCTCCTCTGTGGAAATTTTGTGCTGGAGTTAATTGCATGGCTAGGGGCAAGATTGGCTTTTTTGAGGGCTGGGGGTTTTTTTGCCTTTTTTCTGCTTTTTGAATTATGGACAGCCATATTTCCTGTGGTTTTACCACCACTAGAAAGCAGGATATGAAGTGAGTGGTGTCTTACTTTTTCTCCTCTGTCTCTCTTCTCTACTAATTCCTTCGCTGTCTTTTGCTCTTACCACATACATGGTTAGTGCTGGTTTTGATACTCATCATACTCTGCTGTAAACTGACAGAATTAGTTAACCCGTGTTAGTTAACTTACTTAACATTAGTTAACCTCTTTTTTAGAAGTAGATAACTCTTAGGAAAATGCAGGAGCTGAATAGTGCCATGCAGTGTGGCACAGATCAGAGCTGGCATCAAGGGAGGGGATTTTTTGGTTGGGAACAGCAAGGCAGAGATGTTGAGAGAAGACTTCCCTTTTGATAGCAGCAGATTCTTAGATGAGAAGAGTCACATGTACCGTGCATCATTGAATTTACTTGGTTGCTTTGAACTTCTTGCCAAACTACATGTTGTGGCAAAAGTTAATTAAAAAAAAAATCTAAGAACAAAAGGAAAAAAGTGAATCAGTAATTGCCATTCACCACATCAGCAGTCTCAGAAGCCCTAGTGTTTATTGGCTTGCTGTTGATGGTTTTTCCTCCAGCTTTGGAAATTACATTTTCTTTACCCACTAAAAGCTCTGATTATTGGAGGATTTATTTTGAAGTAGAAAATATTCTCAGCATAAGCCTTGCTGTCTGATAAAAATAAGTATACTGTTCTGGCCCAGAGATCTTGCCATGTCCTCCTGACTATTTTGGGAATGGAAAAAATATTGATGCCTTAGCTAGACCTTTAATAAATCCAGTTCTGTTAGTGCATTTTCCCCTGGACTAATTTCTTTGTGTTAGCATTGTGGTGAGTAATATGGGCTTTTATTTTCACATGACATCTTGTAAAATTAGATCTGAGTCCATGAAACCAGCTTTAGTCACAAACTATGCACCTTATATGCTTGTATCCTTTTGTAAAGGTTTTTGTTTCTGCTTTTTTAAAAGCACACTGTGTCTAAAAGTTGCATATTTAAGTGTTAAGAAGACTCAGTCATTCTGAAGCATTACTTTTCTTTCAGGATAAGCTATATGGGAGGGGCAGCAGGGGGCTAATAGCAACAATGAAGAGCACAAACTGTCTTTCTTCCCTGTCTTTTGCCTCTGCTCTTTCTGTGCATCATGTACATGTCTTTAAAAGGAGGAAAAAACCCAACCATTACTCTGCAAATTTATTAAAATGTCGCCTTAGGGGGAAGTCTAATTTTTTTTCTTCTGCTAGATTGTTTAATGTTTACATTTTTAATATGGTCTTTCTGCTAGACCTTAAGTTAAATTTTTAATTCACCTAGAATTTACCGACAAACTTGTGAGGCATTCACTGCCTAGCATTAAGGCATATATTTTTGTTACATATCTGGAAAAAAAGAAGAGAAAGGAGAGAACAACAGGGTAATATGTGAAATATGAAATTTCTCTCAATTGCAGGGATGCTGTATTGTGTGGAGGCTCCATTCAATTCTAGTGGATTCTAGACGATTGATCACTATTTTTTTGTTGTTGTTTTGGTTTTTTGTTTTGAACATGCTTCCATACATTTTTATTCATATTTTTTGTATATCTCGCATTTGAAGTTGAAGAAGTAAATAACATTTATTTCTGTAGAAATAGGGAAGCAGTTTAAAATCTCTCCTTTGAGAGAGAGCACTGTTGGAAGTGTGTGACACTATAAAGAGGTCCTGATGCTGGCATCTGTATCAGAATGAGTGGAAGGTGCTGCTTTTAGTGGCAAGGACAAATACATAAGAAGTCACACTACTTCATGAACTGAATTTTTTCTCGTCTACAGATTAACTAGTACCACCTGCACTTTACTCCCTGCTCTTCCTGGAAGGACATGTTCCTTTATTCTCATGTTGTCTTTGTGGGTAACTTTGTAGAGGAGAGAAGAGTTATAAACTACTATTTTGAGCTGAAATGCTTAACAAAATAGTTCAGATTCACAGATTTTCTGACTGAGTTGTATTATTCATAATCCTTTCTCATATATTAATACATAAGAGGCTTTCATGACAAAATCTGGGATTTTATCTCATTTTTGGCAGATTTCTTCCTTGAAAGGAGCAAGCTAGAATTTATGATGGGATAAAGTTTAAGCTGGTTGTAAATACATTTAAATACTCTGGGCTTGAATAAATCTGAACCTTTAAAAATAGTCACACTTTGGTTGTGTGGCACACAGTCTATAACAGAGAAGATAATGTTAACCTATTCCCTGTAGTTTTAATGCATGTTATAGAACTACTGCATTTTTCAAAATGTTTTTAAGTTCAGTCAAATGAAGAAGCAGTAATTAGAGCTAATGTTTATCTTTTGATTTGGTTTCGTCCAACTAATTTTAGCCAGTTTAACTGACATGTGCTCACAAGGCAAACCCCTGAGTTGCCCTTGTAAAATTAAGTATTTGTAGAATAATCAAGTTTTGGAAATTTGTATTTATAATATACATACAGCATCAGTAAAAGTAAAATATCTTTCAAGTCCTTCTTTAACCTCTATAGGAGAAGAATATCATTTTAGTTTATACTGTTTCCATAGTTTGAAAAATATGCGACTTTAGCTGTGGTTGAGTTTTTCCCGTGATCATAATTACTTGTGCAGGGAGTGCTGCACTCAGCTGACAAATGTGGATGTACTGCATCCAGCTGATGTAGGAAAAAAGTACTGATTAGAAGATAATCTAACTTCATCTTAAATGTGGACAGGAACTGCTATACTTCTCCTATGCCTGGTTTTTGTTTTTAGATAACTCTGGTGTTCATCGTAGTACTCAGCAGGCCACTTCAATATGCTAATGGGGCAGAAAGTGTACCAGAGAAAAATCTGGAAATACCTTTCTGAAAAAGTTCAGAACAAGCCTGGAGCAAGCTCATCTCCATCAGAAAGTGAGTGCCTGGGCTCTAGTGCAAAGGACAGGAGTGTGTGCGTGGATGAAGATGGGTTTGTTCCAGCAGCAACCCACTGACTCAAAGCAAGCCATTGTGCAAAACTTCTTGGTGTTTTTTCTGTTCTTTTTGCCAACATAATTGGAAAACATTTTGATATGTGAAAACCAGCAAGTTTTGTAAAAAGGAAATTACAAGAAGATGAAGTGGTTGTCATTGTATCCTTGTTAGCTCAGATAATTTTGAGAGAATGATTTATAAAATTTTGTTCTTTGTTTTAGGATTGCTTGAAGGTACAGGGTCAGTGATGAGACTTACTGTGTGTGCTAATTAGTTCGGCAGAAGTTTTGACCTAAATGTGTTTCTGAGAAGTCAGGTGCTTATAGTGTGATTTCTCAACCCTTGTAGCCAGTAGCTAGTGTCCATTTTTTTCCTATACAATTTATTTTCTGCTGATGCACATAATTTTTGCTATTTGACTGTTACCCTCTATTCTCACAGAACTGTTATATCTCATTCTGCTGAGTTATACCTTCTCAGAAATGTACATTTAAATGTATGCAATGATAACCACTGGGTTCCATGTGTTTGAGAAGTTTCAAATTGTAAAAACATTTATTCTTAGCTGTTGTGTCAATTACCCTTAGTAAATTTAAATTTTACTGCATTCTTCAGTTATAAAGGCAATTTATGTGCTTGTGGAAGTTTAACCCCAGCAGCTCAGCCCCACGCAGCCGCTTGCTGTCCAGGCTCTCTCATTTGGCTCTGCATATATGATGAGATCATGTAACTAACAAGCTTTGCTTTTTCACTGTCCATGGAGCTGTTTATCTCGTTGTATGGGACACTCAGGTTGATGAGACACAGCTTATCCTTGGAAAATCCTTGCTAGTTGTTCCTAGTCGTTTATTTTCCTTTATGGGCCTGAAGATAGCTTCCAAGGAGGGTTTGCTGCATAACCTTTTCATGGAATGAGATTAGGCTGGTTGGCCTAAAATACCACTGAGTCTTTTTGCCCTTCTCAAAGAGCGTCCCAATATTTGCCCTTACCCAATCATCAGGAATCTGCCAGTGTGCACCATGAGCTTTTGCAGGTGACATAGTGGCTTTGTGATGACTTTTGCCAGTGCAGTTAAGCACCCTTGAATACAGCGCCCATCTGGTCGCATGGACTTGAGTATGTCCAGTTTATTGACATCATCTGTAATTTGGTTTTCTTCTGCTTCCTTTCCCCAGGACTGTGCTACTAATGTTGGGAATATGCAGTTGTGAAAGTGTACTTTGATGTGAAAACCAGTGCAGAAAAGGCACTGAGAACCTGAGCCTCTTGTGTCCTTTGCCCTTTGGTTCTCCGACACACTGGGTTGGTAGTTAATAGGTAAAAAATGTAAAATAAATAGAATTCCTGGTATAAATAACTTATTCTGGCAGGATTGTTTGGTGCCATAAATGTGGTGTTGAAAGAGGAATCAGATAATTCTGTTCTTGCAAGTCATCATTTGAATGGGTACCAGGTCTGTCCTCATCTTGCTGTGCTTTCTAGAAAATAATGCGTTCTTATGGTTTGTATCGAAATACTTTCTGTGATTATACCATGGGCATTTAGTATAAAAGTATTAAATCTTTCTGTTTCTTATGATGCAGTTGTACTTCCAAATTCAGTAGAATGTAGAAAACTGTTATGTTTAGAAGCAGCATTACAATAAAAACTTGAAATTCTTAAAGATGGCAATTTTTTGTTTTAGTTTATTGAAGGTTTAAGAGCAGCACCTTTTATACTTTTTTTCTGGTAATTTTTTAGGTTTTTTTGTTGTTGTTGTCATTAGAATTTGCTGGAAGTGGTGTTGCAGGTAACCATTTCTTTGAGTTTATACCTCTGATGTTAGTGTTGTCCCTTTGAGGATTTTCCACCAAGAAGGTAGTTTGCTCATGACTACAGTAAGTACTGCTGTTGCCAGCAGCAGTGTTCAAAGTGAGTTTTCTTATTCTTGCTGCTCTCATGGCGCATGTTACTAGTGGGGAGCACCACGATGTTGAGGATACCAGCCTACTTAAGTGCAGGAAAGTAAGAATAAATTGGTATGAAAATAAGTTTGGAGATTGACAAGCTTTTCTAAGCCTACTGATAGGTGGAGGAGCTGCTGAAGTTACTTAATGTTTAATTCCAGGCAGCTGAGAAAGAGAACAGATTTTTTTCCCAACATGTCTTCTGTTGGAAGGAAGACATTTAGTTGAACTGAGTCTTACTGTGCCTTTAAAATGCAGCCTGCTAAGTGATCCATTTTGTTACTCACAGTTGGCTGTGGAAGATGTTAATAAACAGGACATTTTTCCTTTTTTTTTTTTCTTTTTTTTTACTGCTTTTTTTTCCTGTTTTGTCTTTGAATGCCTCATTATCTTCAAACATCTCTTTATCTTCAGAGAAGGAAATTGCCCTTACCCAAAATCATGGAGAAGCCTTGGGCTGCATTATGTCTAAACAGACTATTGGCAAAATATTTTTGTAAGTTTTGTAAAAGAAGCTTGGTCATTGTGTTTGGCACTCCTGTAAAGTCCTACCACACCCTTTAAAAAGTGTTCCCCAGTACCCTTGGCTCTCAAAGAATTGCATTAGGTTTTACAATGAAAATGCCACTTGGCCTAAAGGTAAAAGTAGGATATTCCTACTCCTGTGAATGGAAAAGCTGGTACTTGTGGTGTCATGGGGTAACCCATGGTGTTGTAGCAGCCTCAGCGTAGAGCAGATGTTAGGAGTGGGTTAGGAATTGGTTAATTACTTTGTATCAAATGGGCCAGCACAATTCTGAGAATTTAAGTCTTAGAAGCCTTTGGTCATTTTTTTCCTCATTCTGGAGGAGAGTGTAGCGTGATGCTAAAAAGTGTGCTTTATCCCTAAACTTAATTTATTTTCCTTCTTTTTGCCATGCTTATATTTCTTCTAGACTGCTGAGTTAGGCTGAGGACCCAGCAGAGGCCACTTGGTCTGGGTTCCCACATGCAGCATCTGGGCAAAGCAAAGGAGGAGAACGATTCATTCCCTGCAGCCCTGGATTACTGTAAGGGCAGAGCAGGTTTGGGCATCGAAGCTCTGGATTTCACCTCTTAAAATGGCCTTTAATGTGAGAAGATTAATTTTCAGAGACTTCCTCCATTGCTTTGATCAATGCTGTGTTCTTTAAGCCACCCTGTTGAATTTCAGCATTAAAGCCGTGATTGTGAAAGAGTTAACGTACACAGCTGAAAGAATGTTCTTCCAGTTTTGTTCTAGGAAACAGCTGAAGGGTTTTTTCCTAAAAATTTCCAGAGAAGGTCTGCCATCTGGTATGGAAAATTTTAGTCCAGATTTAATTTGGCAAAAATTTGACCAATTAAAAATAGTTGTGCCATCTTAAATGTACGACAGGCTTCACTGTAGACAGTGCTACCAGAAGTGCTTGTATTGTCACCAGTTATGTGGTAGTACTTCGTGTTGTACTGACTTGTCCTTCCAATGCCTTGAAATCTAAGCAGATAAGCAACAGGGCAGTGAGAATAACCTTTAGTCTGACCCATTTTGCTCCCTGTTCTGTCAGTGGTAATGCATGGAAACAGGAGCAGCTGTGTGGTAGCACTTCTCTTGAAATAGAAATCTCTCCAAACACCTCAAAACTAAGTAGATGAGCACATAGGGTAGTGAGAATAACCTCCAGTCCAATTCCTTCTGCTTCATATTTCTATTGAGTAACAGTTGGATAGCCAACCATTGCTAGCTAAGGCAGATAGAGGGTAAAACAGTTTTCAGCTGGGAAAATTTCCCTCTTTTTCTAACAGCAACATTGGAAATTGCAGTGCTGGAAAGCAGGCTGGGGTTATGTTCAGAAGCTGCTCATGATATGGTCCATAACTCCCTTATCCACCATGAATTTGTGTTAATTTGATCTGAAAATCAAATTACCAAAGATCATCAAAAGATCAAATTGTGTCATTTGGTCTAAATCTGTTTTTGCTTTTGATCCATGGAATATTCTTACATCATGAGTTGCACAGTTCAGTTATGTGCTTAGTATCACAATGATTTCTTGGTTTGGGAATTCATGCAACTTGTTTTTGTCTAAGGTGTGTAGGGGTGTGTACTCTGGGGGATTGTGTAACAACTTGTTTTGGCCACATAAGAGTTTGTGCTCAGCATTATCTTTTCTCTTCCAGGCTGGCAAGTTTTAGAGTTTTATTACATGGAAACTTCTTAATGCCTTCTATTGCTGCCTTCCCTATTCTTTTTTTCCTTTTTTGTGTCAAATGCTGTATCTTTTCTTGTCTTTTATCTTGCTGCATCCGTGTAATTGGCCCCTTACTGAAATCTTCTCTTGTCCACTTGCTGTTTGTTCTTTCTCCTCATTATCTGTGTTCAGATTTTGTACAATAATTTCCCACTTTTTTCTCTTCCCTAGGTGGTGATGAATATGAAAAAGTGTATATTTTGGGTAGGAATAAAGCAATTCAAAGCTTTAGAAATGGTGAGAGCTGGAAGAAACAAGTGCATTTGTTCCCAATCCTTAACTACAGCTTAGTTTTATTTGCCTTACGGATGTTTGAATGTCATTTTTGTAGGGTGGCTCTTCACAGCTGTGAAAGCTGGATTCATTAAAAATGACTAAGGCTTCTGTGTAACTTAGAGGTTTGAGGCTGTACAAGTGCTCCAAATATTGAAGGCAATACTGTTAAGTGTCATGTCCCCCAGGAGTACTGTGGATGCCTGCCCACAAGTGGGAAGGACAAGCGCTCCATCTCTTAAAAGTTTTGAGTCTTTGAGCCTGAGAATGGGCAAGAATTCAGTGTCTTCTTTTGCTGCAGTGTATCTCTTCTTGATTCTGCTTTTGGTAGCTGGAATTACTAATAGGCTTGCATTTTTAATAAGTGACTCTATGGTACATACTGCCTAAAGTACAGGGAGGTCATGGTATTGTTTTTAGGTGTTATATATGTTTGAAGCTGAACAAACTTTTCATAGACTCATAAAATGGTTTGGGTTGGAAGGGACCTTCAGGGTCATCTAGTTCTAGCCCCCCTGTCACGGACAGGGGCATCTTCCACTGGAATCCACTTCTGGATTCTTCAGATTACTCCAACATCTGGTGGAGTTCTTTTATTAATCTTGGCTGTTTCATTACCTTGGTAGGAGCAAAATTTTAAGGTGCAGTATGGTATCTAGGGGTAAGAAGAGATGTTTTAATTAGTTTTAATTAGAACATTAGTTCTGGGCTACTCAAGAATTCATTAAAGTATGGGTGAGATTTACTGTATCTTAGAGTAATACATTTGTGTGAGATGAAGCCCTAGTGAGGCTAATTTCTAGTATGTGCTAATTGTTTGCTTTGTTTTCTTTTTAATAAGAGAAGGAAGAAATGGAAGAAATGTTAATCATTGCATTTGAAGTTTCTGAATTATCTCAGTGTAGTGAGAGCATATTTATATTTTAACTTTATCTAGGTGTTGTGGTTAGCTTACAGTTTAGCTGGATATCCAGACATTTAACTGGTAAAGAATGAAAAGAAAATAAGATAGATAATTTGTATTAATTAGAAACTGATCTCTGAATGGTACTGAAGAGCTCACTTGGAATTCATGGTGCAATAAAAAAAAAACAAACCAAACTTCTTTTTCTCTTCACAGGAAAGATGATAAAGATTACGCTTTAAAACAGATAGAAGGTACTGGAATTTCCATGTCTGCATGCAGAGAAATAGCAGTAAGTAACAATTCTTTTTACTAGCAAACAAACTTACTAAAAGTATTCATTTGCATGCATGCTGGATTTTGTCTGCTCAATCATGTTGTTCTACTATGGGTGCTCTATCATAGGAGTGTAAAGTAAGTACAAATGTCATGAAAGATTTTGTGTACCTGTTATGTTTGCTGTCTAAAATTCACAGTGTTTTTAAGTTGCAATTTACTGCTTGCCTCCGGGCAGATTATATTTAAATGTAGCAGTTTAAAAACATGACTGGAGTTGGTTACTTAAATTACACATTTGGTCTGACTTTTAGTATTGTACTTTAATTCTTTTCCTAAAGAAATTAGTTGGTTTTGGCGTACAATGATTAAAACATTTAAACTTCTACTTAAGTGAAGGTTTCAAACTAAATTGACATTGTTATGCATTGTAGGCTGTAATACAACCATTAATACTATTCAAACATTTTCTTCACATTTTCAGGTTTATATTTGTATATTTCATGTTGTTAGAAACTGGTGAATAATGTAGTCTAGTTATAGTTTGTGAGAAGCTTGTGAAGAAAGAGTAGAAGAACTGGTATTATGAAGCTTACATGTAGTGTGTTATGTTTTACTGGTGCTTGAGTTCACTGTTCCTGAAATGTTTCAAATGCAATTGCTTACTGAAAGGAAATGCACATAACTTAATGGTGTGTGTGGGAAGGGAATAGTTTCTTTTCAGTCCATATTCCTAAAGAGCGTGAAACTTTACCCTAAACTTCATTTTCATTGACTGAAGTGAGTACTAGGCTTTCTCACTTAGTCAAAATCCAGTTGGCTTAGTGATATCAAAAACCTTAGTCCTTGAAGTGAGCTGAAAAAGAAGCACAAAGAATATTCTTTAGGAAATGTTTTTTTTGTCCAGTGGTGAAAGCTGAGCCCTCTACTATTGTAGACATCCACTCTGAACTAAAGGAGCCGAAAACAGGGTCACAAATTTTGCTACTTTCAACCATTTGGGCAGAAGTTTTCCAAATGCTGTGACTCAGGCTGAATGCTTTTAGGAAATGTCAGCTACCATTTCAGAGAGATTTGGGATAAGTTGTTGTCTTTCTGCAGTGATTTACCTAAAAAGATTTGAAGAGTTGGTTCTGCTTGAACTTGGCAGGAGAAGCCTGGCTGGTGCTAGGGAGGTGTCTTTGCTCTGTATATGACCCTTACTCAATTTCTGTGCATTATGGCAATCATTCACCTGGCTGACAGGCCTCATTCCTCTTGGGCAGCAAGGTCCCCAGTATCATTTGGAAAAGGAGTGAGCAGCAGTGGGGCTTTCTCCATGCTCTAGGCTGCTGCAGCACGTGCCTTTGGAAGAGAACAGCAGTGTACCACTCAGGACCCATGTGGGACAGGGCTGGTGAGGGAAGGAGGGAACACAGTGCAAATACCAAAGATGCCAAGAGCACATGTATTGAGAGCAAAGAGGGAAGTGGAGCCCAAAAGGAGGTGTAGAGATAGAAAGAGAAGCCTGAAGCAGTATTTTCTGAACTATAGTTGATTTTGCTTCTGGTTATGCTTCCAGGCTTGCAGCTTCAATACTTCAAAACTCAATGTGGTTGAGTTTTCCTGCAGTTGAATTAATAATTCACCATGGACTTCTGGGTCTGAATTTGTTTCTTGCCATTCTTTTGATGTTGCTGTTTGAAGTGAGCAGGAGATTTTTTTTCCCCCGGAATGGTGTTGTTTATTTTAATTCTGTTAAATAGATTTTTTCCACCCTTCTATCAATTAATCATAAAAGGAGCAAAATGAACCTCATATGGAAATGAATCACATTGATGATAATAATAATCATACTGTTTATATTGATGATGTGGGTATATGTAGCATATGTGAAAATGCTACTGAATTAACCAGCAGTATTATACCCTGTCATCTGTACATATAATTAATAAAATTATTTGTTGTACTGAAAAAGTCAAGGCTGCATGCTAGACTTTGTTACAGTGTGTTCTGGACTACCCAAATTAATGCATTTGAAAAGCCTTGTAGTGTTAAGAGGAACTAGGATGATTTGGTTTTCATATGAGCTGTATCCATTTCAGTTTCTCTGGAGAGCTGAGGCTTGTATATTCTACTCTGTGACAGTCTGTGAAGAATGTAGTTTGATAGAAATCCCAGTGAAACTCTTGTTTTTACAGCTCTGCCATGGCTTTTGTCTTACGATGACTAACTTCAGTTTTGAAGTATTGAGTAACTTCTATATTTAAAAATGCCCGCAACTTACTCTTTTAGTATGTATGTTTGATGCAGACACTTGAGTTGGAGAACAGTGTAAGGAAAATAAAGTAACTACTGAAATTCGTTAGTTACAGGGAAAGGTTTGAACTAGGTTAGAGATCTGATTTCAGATGGCTGAATCAATTATGGGATGAACTCAATCTATAACTCAGTTTAAAAAAGTGATTTTTTGGGTTTTTTTTCTTCAACCATTTGTTTACTTGGTGGAGTTAACAGTTGCTGTGCTAATTGAATGAGTATGTTTCATATCAAGCTAGTTGAAGACTTGTATTTTTCCTTATCTTTGCCCCGTTTATGCAGCATGATAAACATTTGTGAAACCTGCCTCTTTAAGAACCTTAACTGAATGTTTGGCTGCTCCTATCTTGTTCTCTGCAGATCTGTGCACTGCCTGCTATGCTGGGTATCTGTTTTGTGATCTGCAATTTCACTTCTGGGGATTTAAGCAGGCACTAAAACTTCACGTTCAGCATGCCAGGAGTTGAATTTGTGTTAGATGGGAGAGCAGAGGGATAGAATGGTGAGAAGATTTGTATAAAAATATGCAGAATGTACAAGCCTAAATGGTTGATTCCTCATCTTCTGATTTAATCACGTGGAAGAAAGTCATTAAAGCCTATCCACCTGGAATAGTGCAGCAAATGCTATTTCACAGTTCGCAAAGCAGGAGAATTCTTCAAGGTTGTAGAAAGCTGGAGTAGTTAACCAGGCTTTAAATAAAGCTTCAGGATTTTGACTTGGGCAGTTTTCTATACAAGAGTCTTAGGTTTTGAAGCAACCAAGTGATTTTCTGGCATGTTTTGTGTTGATTAGCATTTTTCATTCAGTTTTAGCAGCTTTGCAAGTACTTTGCTTACATACGTTTCTTTTGTCTAGTGAGGAGTTTCTAAGGTTGAGATTTTCTTTGCAATTTTTGTTTGTTTTCTCTTTTGTTGAGGGAGCTACCAGCGTTTTGTGGTTTTTTCTTTTTACTAGTTTTCCATGTAATTTGTTTACTGGTGCCTGGTTAGGTCAACAGAAATATCTGATAGCATTAATTTTTGTCTTGGCCTGAAGAGGAAGTGCTAGATCTGGTAGCAGTTATTTTCAGTGATGGAAATGGTGAATGTGACCAAGCAGATCTGGGGTGGGCAGTGCTGTGCTCTGGCTGTCTCCTGTCTGTGTTGTGTCCTTTAAACACCATATGCAGTTTGTGCGAGTTAGAACAGCCTTGGGGCTGCCGGGGATGGAACCGAAAACTACAGAACAATAAGCAGCTGGCTTCTCTGGTTGTTTTCACTCTTTAGGTCTGCCTTGGAGGCATTCCTAGGATTTTATGTTTGCTATTGTAACAAGTGCAGGCTATTATCACAAAAGGTGATGTCCTCTGTGTTGGATCTAGTGATAGTGTGACTGCAGGATGTTCATCTTTGCCAAAGGGCAAATGAAGTTTTGTTGGTTTTGTGGAGTGAGCAAGCAGAGTTGAACCATCCTTTGGATGTGTTGTTACTTAGCAGAACTACCGTGAAAGAGAGAGCCTCTGCAGCAGGCCTGCTCACCTCTGTATCTGCACTGTCCCCATGGCTTTCACCTGAGCTGAAGGGTGGCAGAGGTAGAGACAAGAGGCAGAGCAGCAGGCCTGGCCCCCATGGCAAGTAAGAAGGGAGCTGCTATCAGGTCTTACCTGAGTTGCCCTTGGTGGAGAAGGCCCCTCTAGAGAGTAATTGGTCCTTCTCACACACTAGGCCTTCCATGCCCTGGGTGACAGCGGTGTGTCACCATGTAACTGTCAGGTCTCTTTTTCCTCTGCCAGTGGAAGGGGTGGAAGAAGGGTGTAAGGGCTCTTTTATAGCTAGTCTGAGGATGACTGTGATCTCTGCAGCAGCCAGAGGGATCCCATGAAGCAGAAGCCAAAACTGGGTGACACCAGGATTTACCCTCTTCAACACCTTCCCCTGGTAAGGAACAAATAACTCTCCCAGTGAGCTTCCCTGAAGAGATCCCGAATCAGCTGTGTGGCAGTGAACAATAGTTGGGTGTAGGTTCCTCAGTTTATGGGGGCTGTCATGTCCCTTCCATGCTAACATTGAAAGCAGTTTCCCACAAGAAAGACCAAACACAGAAATCACTTAGATAAGTGCATGTCTTCCTCATGTCAGAGAGCATGTTATGGTTTCTTGGCAATCTTTCCATATAGTGAAAGGTGACAAAGTACTGAGGAAGACGGATGTTTGATTTGACTCTTTTTGAAATGTTTAATGATTCTCAAATGCTTTGGTTTAATACTAACATGGTATGTAAAATATCAGATGTGACTGAGTACTTTACCAAGCTACATTACTGATCCGGAAACAGTATTCCTGAGAGATTTGGTATAAAGGGAGGGTAGCATTATTTTTAGTTCTGTGACAGTGGGCCAAAGATGCTGACTAAATGTTGTAATTAGAATCCTTAGAATCATAATGCTTTCCGTGAACAGCAGAACCTGTCCAAGCTTGACATCCAATGTCTGTCTCATCTGGGTTCTTCACCCACCTCCTTACTTTTGGGGAACATTTAATAACACCTCTTCTAGTACTTCAAATGTGTTTGGAATTAGAAGATGGTAATAAATATTGCATGTGACATCACGTAAGACTCATTTGTTTTAGAAACTGTGGAAGCTAAAAAGAAATGTGGGTTTTTTTCCTCTTGACATTTTGTGTTGTCAGGCTTCTTTTTGCACATTTAGGACTTCAAAAAAAATCAAAAGAATAAAATATACAACCTTGTGAAATTGTTGCTTTGTCTAAAGAATTAGAGCTTCAAAAATGTGTTGTCAGCTTCATAATAAATTCTTAGAGTGAGCAGTACTATAACTTTCTGTTAAAATACCTTTCTAAGCTTTTATTTGAGCACTTCAGAATGGAAAACGGCATGTACTTTCAGCAGATATTCTGTTCTTTTTTAGTACTGTGCAATGTCCGACTCATGAGAATATAAAACTAAAATTGTATTTACACTGAAGCAAAAAGATCTTGAATCTGCTGCATAGCAGCTAAGCCAGCCTGGGATTTGAACAGTTGTATAATAAAATTTGGGGGTTAGTTTATATAACAAGTTTAAAGTACTTGAGTGGAACTCCACTGTTTCATAGGAAACTAAGAATAGTGATTGGAAACTTTTTAACAAATATTTGTGGCTTAGAATTGGGCGACATCTCTGGAGTCATCATATTCTACTCCTGCTTTTGCAGACAAGCAAAAGGTACTTCAAAAAATTTAGCAAGCTACAAGTTAAACTTGTGAGGAAAAGAGATCTCTAAAGGCAGTATCTGAGTCTCATTCTAGTAATGACTCTAGGAACATTATTCAGCCTTTAAGCCAAAATTAATCATGACTAATTTGTACCCATTTGTACTTATCATAATATTGTCAGTTAGTTAAAATAGCTCTTCTCTTCTGCTCTCATTTTGAAGAGAGAGAGAGATTGTTTCTTCTCTGCTTAGTTTTGGCAGGCTATAAGTATTTTGGCTTGATTTGCTGGTTTTCTTTGAGCAGTAGGCTCTCCCTTCCTCTGGATATAGTCTCGGGCTTTCTTTGCCCTATTGCAGTTGGAATTAATCTTCCCTGAATGGGCCAGAATTATGCATAGTGTTTCAGGTAATGTCTTATTGCTGCCTATACTCATCTGTTGTAGCAGTAATTTCACTGGTATCTTACTTGTTACAGGATGAGTAAAATTTATTTGCCTTCCAGTCTGAAAGTCACCTTTTTGCATCAGCTGCAATCTGCTTTGTGTTCCAAGGCTGTGCTTGCCCATTTTTCCATTGTAAGGCTATGGCATGACTATTAATGTATGATGTTTCCTTTTGGATCCCTTGGTGAAACTGATGTGAGCCTTTTTGAAGCATGAGATGATGATTAGAGTTTGAATTCATGCCATCAAACAAGCCATGTAATACAGTAGTGACTTTTGCTTAAATGAATGTGTGGTTGATACTGCCAGTGGCTTTGTGTGTAGCCAGTTTTCTGACTGTCCTGAGGCTTGGGAGAAATGTGCTGCATGGCACTCCAAGGAAGGTGGTCAGAGCAAGAACCTGCTTTTCTAAAGTAGCTGATATCCTGACATAGGGGAAACTCCTTCTGGGCCAGGTTACCTGGCCAGTTGTGCTTCATTATAGGATTTTAGAATCATTTAGGTTTGGAAAGACCTGTATCTCTAAGTCCAGCCATTAACCCAGCACTGCCAAGTCCAGCACTGAACTATGTCCCTCAGTAACACATCTGCACATCTTATACCTCCAGGGATGGCAACCTAACCACTTCCCTGGACATCCTGTTCCAGTTCTTGACAAGCATTTTTGTGAAATAATTTTTCCTGATAACTGTTCTGAACCTCTCCTGTGCCACTTGAATTATAGAAGTAAGCATGGTAGTATTGCAGGGCTACCTTTTGCAGGTTAATATTCCCTGTGGAGCACAGCACAAAGATTAGCAAGCATCAAGAGTGGAGATGAATTGGAGTAGAACTAGAAATCCTCACTTATGTGGGGAGTGCGGTGTCTTGGCTCACGAGAAGTGTTGTAGTTGTGGAGAGCTTTACAGGAAACATGAGAGTATTACTGGAGGAAGCAGGTCATGTTCATAAAAAGTTGTGCTGACTTCATTTCATATTTTATGTGAAAGATAGTTGTTGTTAGTGCAAGGAAAGATTGGCCTTAGTCATGCTGCAGTTTTCCTGATTCCCTTAGTGCTGCTGTTGATTATTTAATAACATCCTGTTTTGCTTCACTTTGTCCTTGTTCATGAAGCAATTTAACAATTTTATGCATCATTGGGACGCTTTGATTTACTGCTTCAGCTGCCCCATGGCTGTGTGAAATGAGGATTTCTTCATTTCAAGAGGGAGATGGAGGGACCTTTGTGTGAGCCCAGGACCTGCACACAGAGATGCTGTTTCCCTTGCTGGATCTTCAACGACATGAAAACAAGTGCAAGACCAGCTGGGGACAACATGGGTTTCTAACACTCAAGTCAAATCAGATGTATTGGCATCTTTGTCATTTGCTGATTTGTATTTCTTTGAAGGTCTGTTGGGTCTCCCTTCTTTGTAAGGTAGTACCTAGACTAATTAAAATAAGAGGAACTTTTCTGGTTGGGGCAATAGATTTAAATCATCATGTGATATGCAAATAAAAAGGAAGGCAATTTACTGAGAGCCAAACACATAATTTTTGTGCTTTCTCTTTGTGCTCTACATAACTGAGCTAGGATAGACAGAAGCAGTTAGATAACAAAGTCATTAGGCCAAAAAATGGCCTTTATCATTAGCAGACATCATACTGATAGTCAAAGCATGTTTCTTGCGGTCTACTTTGTCTTAACTGTCTTTGTTTGAGCTCTGTCAGCTGCTGGACACAAGTCATCTGGTAGGAAAGGCATGTGGTTTATGGGCTAGAGAGGCCTGGTTCATGGGGATTGAGGTTGCTGAAAATGCTCTTTACAGCCCATGTGATGTGTTATCATCTGCACAAGCTCTTTCAGATACTTCAGACAGTGTTTGCCTTTGTTGCTGTGAGCGTTTCAACCTTTCCAAGACAGTGATTCAGGAATCATCTGTCACCACTGCAGCAATCGTTTCCTTATTTTGATGGTTTGCTGATGTATGTTAGCCATCCTATTCACTGGGTTGCTTGTGGCCGTCTGGCTTTGACTGAACCCATCAGGTTTTTTAAGCAGACTTTAAAGAATGTGGATTTAGCAGCTATTCAGCCCAAAAGGCAAAGGCAAAAACCAGCAAGAATGATAAACTGAGTACATAGATACTCAGTGACAGTGGCTGTCAGTGGCAGTAACAAAGGCCAGAGCTCCTAACACAATGGTGATGGGCTGCAGAAGGAACTTCTCAGGTGTACTTGGAGAGTGTCAGCCGGGACTTCTAACTGATGAGAAGGAAAGCAGGTTGCTATGGGGTTTTTAGGAGGATTGTGGGGGTTTTGGGTATTTGAGAGGACTGCTGAGATGTTTAGAGGAAAAATAAAATGCAGGAAAGGGAGTGATCAAGGTAGATGGGGGAGGAAAAAAAGCAAGGAATGCCGTGAATCTCAAAGTCTGCAGTGTTGACTACCTTAGAACAAACAAGGGCTAATTGTATCTGTGTTGCCTTGCTACACAGACAGGGAATCCTTCTGCTGTATTACTTAAAAGTTTCTCAATTTATGTCCAACTTTGGTGATAGGTTCTTTGTCTTCTCCAAGCTGGATCACATTTCATGTGAAGAGGTTGGATATTTTTACGTAGGTGATAGCTACCTCAGGAATAAGGAGTAGGAGAGACTTAAAATGGGATCAGTAAAGACAAAGGGAACATTACATTATTTTTTAGATCTCTGCATCTTTCATCAAGGAATAGTTTGTAGTATCTGGTACAGATGTGTCCATCAGGCCACAGGAAATAGGATAATATTTTGGTATGGACACATTGTTGCTGAACTGTCACATAATCTTCTGGTGCAGTTAATTAAAATTTTTAGCATAAGTGTAATATGTGAATTTATGCTGATCAAAGAAATATTACTTTGTTATAAGGACTGGCACAGTGTATTCTTAAACCCTACAACATCATTCACTATTGAGAGGCTGGTCTTTGATGCTGTGCTGTGCCTGTCTGGCATGCAGTTAATCTTCTCCACATCAGCCTGTATGGTGGTGTGTGTTGGATTTGTGACTAAAGCAGTTCATAAGCCAGCAGTGCTTCAGCTGTTGCTTACAGTGTTCAGGCTTTCTCTGTTTCCCACTCCTGCCCCTCCTCCCTTTGGAGGGGTAGCCTTTGCTTGGAGACTGGCTGGACATCAGTCTTCTTGTGGGAAGTTGTATGTGATTGCCTTTGAATTGGTTCTGTTGTTTTGTTGTGGGTGTGGTGTTTAGTTCCTATTTCTTTCACTTACTAAACTATTTTACCTCACTCACAAACTTTCTTGCTTTTTTGTTGTTCCGTTCATGTCTGAGAGAGGTGAGCAAGTGGCTCTGTGGGGTTTAGCTTCTGGTTGGGGTTAAATTGCTGCAGGCAGTCCCCACCTGTAATTGATAAAAAAGTGCAAATAAGCATTTCTTGGTTTTTCCCATACTGATCTTATTTTTTTCTAGGAATTACAGGCATTTAAAGAATTCCCTACTTCTTATGGATCCTGCCTTAAAGTGCCTCAATGTAGTGCTTTTACAAATCTTTCTGTTTTACCATGCTGAAACTCTACAGCCTTCTGTATTGATTTCTGTTGTTGCTTTGTCTCCTCTACGCTATTTCCCTGTTTGATTTTATAATTGAGGTAAAATCTCTGTGGGCTATAGATCCTTTTTTCCAAGAAATGCCACACTGAAGACTGGTCAGTGAGTCATAATGCAAGTCTGTCTCAAATGAAATAGGAAAAAAGGTAACAAGCATGCATATATACACTTCCATTTTACTATCTCAGTAGCAGCTAAAAATTTAGCACTTATGACAAAGGTATAAATAGAAAGGAATGATTTTTTTTTTGTTTCCTCTGTTATGTAGTGGAAAAACTATATTTTATTGAAAATAAGTTGTCTCAGAAGTAAACTCTGTGTTCAAGGAGTAATTTAATTTTCCCTTGGCATTTTTTTAAAAAAGAAAAAGCCCTAACCATTCCTTTTAATAAATAATGTCAGCATTTTTGGCACATTGAACTGGCGGGAATTTGACTAGTCTTGCGTAGTGACACTTAACCACAATTGACTTAGATAAGGCTTTTGTTTCTTAGCAATTGAATGAGTACAGTATGATTGCAACTTGACCAGTAGAGCTCAAATGGACTGATGCTGTCTGCATTCAGTTGTTGTGCTGTATCTCATCTGTGTTTTCCTTTTGGTGGGGTTCAGACCATAGTTTCTGAAGCAGCTGAGCTGGTTTAATGACTCACTGCTGCTGGAAGAAGTTCTGAGTGTGTCCCTTTGCTAGGGCTGTCTCTGCTGTCACTAGCCTGATTTGTTTCAGCTCAAGAGCTCAGTACCAGGTTACCTTTCACCAGCCTTTGTGCATCCTCTTGAGCTGGGTGTGGTTTTATGGGTGGCTTCTGTGAATGTACTAACTGGTGTAATCTGTGTTGTGGCAAGAAGCTGGACCCTCTTCTGTAGAGAGTGGTGACCTTGTAGATCAGCAGAGTCCTCCTTTCAAACCACATCTTGGTTTAGCTGACTGCACTGACAGGCTCTACGTGAGCCATTCCATTCAGTCTCAAATGACTGCAGCCAAAATGCAGCATTGTCAGATAACTGGGAGTGGGGAGAAAATGGGGTACCCCAAATGGGACTGTTGAAGATTACAGCCTCTGCAAAAGGGCAGATGCCATGACTGGCTGTTTGCAGAGTCGTCTTGGTCCTGGATAATGATGAGGTTTACATAGAGTTCAGCTTTTAGAAAATGAGTAGGAAGTGAATGCCCTGAGGGGGTTATGACCTGCTTTCAGCTTCAGTTTGAAACTGACTGGTTCTATCATGAAAAAAATGTGGTTTTCTATGGCTTGCAGATTTCAACTTTTGTGATTTGTGTTCTAAGTATCTCGGTCTGGATGTATGGATATAACTGTTGTGGACTTTTTCTTTTGCAGTTGCTGCGGGAGCTCAAGCATCCAAATGTCATTTCTCTGCAAAAAGTATTCCTTTCTCACGCTGACAGGAAAGTGTGGCTTCTCTTTGACTACGCTGAGCATGACCTCTGGGTAAGGTGAATTGTAGGTACCAGACTTAGAGTTTTAGTTGCAGCAAAGGGTCAGGGGAGACACATCATTTTTAAACACAGGATAGCTGCTTGCTCCATGTTTGTTGGAAGCATTTTCAGTACTAAAGGAAGAGCAATGGAAAATGTTATGTAAACACACCATGCAGTTAACCTGTGATCTATTTAAGAAGATAAAAATCTGCAGAAATCAGCTGTCAGTAGCTATAAGTCTACTTAAATAAATGTAGATATAAACCCCTATTACAGTTAAAGTAAGGTGCAGGAAAATGTATTGATTACGCAGGCAAATTCCCTTTGAAAAATGACTAACATATTCTGAATAGGACAGTTCAGAGTTTAGTTGCATTGATTGTCATCTGTGAAGACATGAAGTGAGAGTAGTGACGCTGCATATTTAATTCATACTTTTCAGTGGGAAGAATTTTTCTCAATTTGTCAGCAGAAATGCTGTGTATTTGGGAGGAAAACTGTTTATTCCTAATTGCAAGATACAGCTTTAAAATATAAACCTTTTTGAGGCAAAGTAAATTTGTTTTAAGATACATACTGTATTCCTCTGTTAACTCAGTATTTGTAAGCTTAACATCCACTTGGAATACTTAAAAAAATAAAATAGCATGATAAATGAAAAAAACCATGCAGCCTTGACTTCCCTGAAAAAAGGGGTGTGTGCCTGAAATTAGTGCTGACATGCATTTGGAGCATTGCTCTCAATGCTACAAATACTAACCTTAAAAGATGCTAAGATTTGTATCAAAGGGTGCAACAGAAGCAATTTGGAACAAGGTGAAAATTTTATGAATGTGTGTATGTGAGAATTGCACAGTATAAGTCATGAGTTGTTTTTTTGTCAGCATGTCACTTAGCACAAACCAAAGTAAAACTGATTTCTATGGAAAATGGTGTTCCTTATGGTTTGGAATTACTCAGTAGCATTTGCCTAAAATGTAGTGTATCAGTTTTCTTTCCACTAAGCTAAATTAAAGATATTTTCTTACAGTTAAACATCTTGGAAGTTCTCATACTTGGTATTGAGGTTTTGTTACCAAAATAAATTAGAGACAAAAAAGTTACCAAACAGCTGAAATGTTGAGACATTCTTAAGACTGATAAACAGAAACAACATCTTGAGGAAATGGAGTACAGTTGGTTTGTTTTGTTTTTATTTTAATATGATGGAAAAATAAGAGCTCACTTTTTTTTTCACTATTCCCCCATATTTATGATATGCTAAGCTACAGAGGTCTAGGAATGTTCGAGGGCTTTTTGGTTTCAAAATGTGCTACAAGGCTTCATAATTGTTAGGGGTGTTATTACTATGACTTGTCCTTGTTTATATTTATACATTTCTGCATTGCTTTATACTTAACCTAAGTCACCACAGAAGTGTTTCTGTTAATGAAACTGGTTTGTATAAAAGTAACTTAGGAATGGCCCTCAATTTTGACCATTATGTTTACATGCATATACCTTTGTGAAGTCCAGAACTGCCCAGCTGCACCAGCTCCTGGTTGTTCCCTGTATCTGGATGTGAGACACTTGGTTGCAGTGACTGGGCTGGCTTGGTTATTAATCAAGTCCTCCAGTGCTGTGTGTAATTAGCACAGCAGGTCTCAAGTAAGGCTAGGAAAGGGCCAGATAATACAGAGTGTATTAGAGCAGGAACAAAAGAAGTCTAGGACAACCATCTGTTTTCCTGCCTGTCTCTGAAGATTCACTTCTCTCTGTCCACTGTGTGAAAATAACATTTGTTTTGGGGTTGGCAGAAGTGAGAGGTGAGAGGAGATGGAACTTGTGTCTCAGGCTGAGGGATGCTTGTTCATGTGGTGCTCGGCTGACAGGGCATGGACTGTCACCTTTTCATCAGATGCTTCTTTACTTTGTGCATCTCCTTTTTTACTATTCTCAGGGCAGAAATGTGCCTGTTCCTCACAGGAAAGCCAAGCTTGTTGCCTGAAGCAAAGGAGAGCAGCCTGTAGGGAGCTGGGCTGCAGCAGCAGAGGAAAGGCAGTTTCCCTAAGGGTGTTAGGTAGTTGGGTTAGCTAGTCGGCATCTGGAAAATGAGGGGTCATGAACTTAGGAAGAGCACATGATAGAAGTTTGGTGCCACATTTTTGGTAAACAAGGTCTGGGCTGTTCTGATGATCACACAAGTGCGAGCCATTACAGAAAAAAAGTGTGAATAAATAAAGAAGTTTGTTCTAGAAATTGCCTCTGTATTTGAAGGAGGCAAACATGGAAACGGTTACTATGACTACGGCACACCTTGCTGTTGAACTTAGCACCTGGGACTCAAGTGCTAAGACAACACATCCTTTTGGGCTCTTCCTTGGTGCCAGACATCATTGCTTGTGTCCAAACTTAGAATTGCTAAAGGTTTTTCTTCTGTGTCTGACTTGGCGGCTGACTTTCAGATGGATGGATTTGTAGCCTTGCTCTGTCAACAGCTTCTGTTTTGGGAGTACTGTGCTGTAAGGGTATAGTAAATAAAGACGGAATAAATTTGGGCTTCTGATTTAAATGTATAAAATTTCCAGTACAGCTTGCGAAGATTTCTACTTGACATTAGGTCTTGAATGTTACAGTCATTATTACTGTAGGAGAAAACCTAGAAGTAAAGTAATGTAGGAGGTAATACACTTGTAACTCTGTGATTTGATATGCAAGATATCAGCCTGTCTTAACAAAAAGACTCCCCAAAAAAAATGCTCTAAAACCTTCAAGATCAGTGATGTGCAAGGAAATGTGCTTTGATGGTCGTATTGGTTTTGTATTCCTCATACTCTGCAGGGCTCAGCTGCCTTCCGGGGTTAAACTACAGCAAAAACAGATTTAATTTTAGAGACATTGCTTTGGGACAGTGATCACTTTACCTAGTACAGTATTAATTTTTTAGTACTTAAGGCACGTGTTTCTAGTTTGGGAAATGAATCATGAAAGGTTGAAAAAACCCTAAGAAGTCTGTGTAAGGAGTTGATGGCAATATTTTTGTGTAAACATTGCACTTCTTATATTTTCATTTCTTTTTTCCCCTTTGCAGCATATAATCAAGTTTCACAGGGCTTCTAAAGCAAACAAGAAACCAGTTCAGTTACCTCGGGGAATGGTGAAGTCGCTGTTATATCAGATCCTAGATGGTATTCACTACCTGCACGCTAACTGGGTGTTACACAGGGATTTGGTAAGTGGATCTGCAATGGGTTTTAGCACTGGGATGATGATTGAGGGCAAGGGTTGTTTTTTTAAAATGAAAAACCACTGGGAAGCTAAAACCTTGGTGCTAAGAGTATGTTCTAATAAATATATATTTTTACACTGCAGTCAGACAGCCTTGATTAGAAGAGTGAACTTTAAAAGCTGGCTGTGATCTGATATGCTTATGAGAGCAAGTGTATCAGATGGCTGGTTTTGTTTTTTGATTTTCTAAATAAACTATTTAAAATGGGTTCATTTAAATAACAAGCATGTTGAGGTACAGAAAATGCCTCTAGTAGTATCACTGCAGGCAAGATAAATAACTAAATACAGCTTTGGTGTAGGTGGGAGAGAATGGTTGGCTGTAAGAACTGCTGAAAAAAAAGATTTTTTTCTGAAATTACCAGTTGAACGTAGGAAAGTAACTTTTGGAAGCTGTTATTTTCTCCTAATGTTTATAATCTACCAGCAATATAGCCATGCCAACTTCAGATGATTTCTGCAAGTAAACTAATGTTTATCTAAGCTACAGTATAAGGAAAACATTTTTAACCTTAGTTTCTTTAACTAGCAAATTCTTTTCAAGTGGTGAATCTCACCAAATCTTGTATATTTGCCTTCAAAATATGCCCACAGCTAACTGGTCTTTTTTTGTCTGTTGTCTTGAAATTGGGTAGTTTCCCTGATCCACTTGTCTGTAGCTCTTATTCTTTGATAGCATTCTTTTTTTAATTTACTTTTAAGTGTACTACCTATATATGATACTCTCAGGCATTAATGAAATTTTAGTAATTAGAGAGAGGTATCATTAGTTTGACCTTTCATTTCTGTGAGCCAGTATTACCATTGATATTCTGTGTTTGGTGAAATAAGTCTGGCTTCCTTCCTACTCCTCCAGAGTTACTTTTTGTCTTTGAAATAGCTTTAATAGTGTTCCTGGAAATGTGGTTAAGGACTAGTTTTTTGACATCTATTTTCATGCCTGATAAATGCTTTTACAGAATGCCAGTTTCTCCATTTAAACTGAAGGAAAAAAGGTATACCTCTGCTAAATAGCAGTTTCAGAACTGAAATACAAGGAAACTTTGCTTTATTGCAGTGATTGTGTGGATGGTTTTGATTTGCTCCTGGTTTTAGAAATGGAACAAAAGCCTCAGCACTGCAGGGAAAAATATCAAAAAGATTCTGGTGGCTTAGTCATGACTCAGGAAATAGTGGAGCAAAACATAATATAGAAATACATAGTGCACATTACTACTTAGACAGCTTTATTATATTTTTAAGAGGCATACAGGAAGCAAATTATTTGTCATCAGGAATCTGAATTTTTTTGATGTTACACTTGCTACAGTTTAGGAAAATGTATGAACTTAAAGTTATACTTAAAAGAAAAGAAAACCATGCATGTTGTTAACTGGATGGCTCAGGAGATTGGTAATTTATTACAGAGCCTTTCACATCTAGGTCTAGCTCAAATACAGTTCAAGTTGGCAACTGCAAAAAAACCTACTGCCTTCTTATTTTCTGTGAAATGAGTTGGTGGTCTCAGTCCAGCATGAAGTTTTCTTCCAGCAGAAAATCTGCCATCACAATTGGCTATCTTTTGATATTCTGAGGAAGAGACCAGAAGTTTGAGGCAGAGACAGAGAGGTCTTCCCACTGGAGCCTTGTCAAGCTGTGTTGGTGAGAATCCCATGAGAGCAGTACAGGGGCTGCCTGTGCCACCTTGTCCATGGAAACCTTTGGACTTGCCATTTTGAAACTGTCCAGGTTGAGCTGAAATCAGAAGCCACATGTTCCATGCAGAACAGAAGACAGAATTGCACCTGCCAATGCTTGCTTTTTTTTATCACGCTCTGGAGATAACCTGAGTAACAGGAGGGATTCTGCCTAGTGTTTTGTCTTAGTCCGACAGGAGCCTATTGGTTAAGCTTGAGAATTGGGACTTCACTAACATGTATACTCTGATTCAAAGCAGAATAACTGACATTAATGCTTAGATGTGATTTTCTATTCCAGGATACCTGTAAAGTTATTCTTCAGGAATATCAGTGTTAAATCATCAATTTTAACTCCAGATTGGATTGCTGGACAGATTTACTATATTTTTCCTACTGTGCCTATAAACAATAGGTATTGCTGTAGTTTCTAGATGTTTTATGTTTTCCTAGATTTAGATATACCCACAGAGCTGCTTGAGTAACATGCTTTCATGTCATATACTAACTATTACAAGAATGATGGTGCCTGGGGGTGGTAGGAAACTAAAGAATATAGTACTTGGCAGAAAAATCTATTCTCTCATAGGATAAGGATGTTTTTAATGGGTATGAATTATCTATGTATCTTCTGTATATGTGCAGTTTTCTGTGTTTGGGTTGGTTTTCTGTTGGGGTTTTTTTTTTTGGTATTTTTTTTAAGATGTCTTAGTGAAGTTAGCTTTTAGGTAGGAAAGTTTTTGGAGGTGTTTTGAGATTTTGACTTCTCTAACCAGAAAGAAAATACGGCATAAACCAGCTCCTTTCTAGCTTCTACAAGCCAGGCAGTACAATTTAGCATCTATTAAAAATCACATGATCTTAGACTGAAATTCGTCTTCACAATGTTGGAGGATTTAAGAAATCTCAGCTCATGTAAGATTTGTATAAAATGACTGTGTTCTATATGAAAAAGTAAAATCTGTTGGAAGACAATAAGTGTCTATTGTGGGTTTTGTAGTCATGGTGTGCGTTTTACAAAGGAAATGTGTACAAATCTTCACAGTAACTTAAGTATTTAACTCTGTTTTTCTTTCACTGGGTACATGAAAGCCAATTCACCATTTCCATCAGAGCAAGGGAGATGCTGATTGTATTTACCTTTGAACACTGCCTTGAATACTACTGTTCTTGAGTAGTTAGCTTTTCCATATGTCTTTGAAACATACCAGTAAATTTTTCAACAAATAAATGCCAGCCCTTTTAAAGTTTCATATTTGACTTGCATATTCTTCAGCTTCTTCAAATTTCATGGCTCAGAGCAATTGAAAGTAGATTGTTTATTCATGCTCTGACTGTAGCAGGAAGGAAATAAGAACGCTTCATATAATTACCAAAAAGTGCATCAATTATAGTTTTAATAATATTTTGAATTTAGTTATCAAGCATGCTTGAAACATACTGCATTTTGCTGACTTCTTTTCTGAGTATTTTTTCCACTTTATAATATGCAGCTATTGTGCTTCTTCCTTTACTCAAAGCTCTTATTCCACGCTAAAAATAAGCGTAAGCAGAAGATTGGCCATAGATCTGTTTTCATCAATATGCAACCTCAACAGCAAGGGAAAAGGCAGGATGCACTTCGCAGCATGCTTGGAAGGTTTTTTCAGGTAACAGGCTCAAAATAGAGGTCCCCTTGCATAGTACAATAACTTTTAAGCCGTGCCTGTTAGCATTTGAAAATGCATCTGTATTTCATTTTTTTGGTAATGGTCTTGTCTACACAGTCAGGATCCAGTCTCAGGTAAGAGATGAGCACCCCTCCACAGCTTCTATGTGGAGACGGTAAGTAAGATTAGTCTGCAATTTACATTCGTAATAGAATTGGCACCTAAGCTTTTTAAAATGCTTCCACGGTGCAGAAGTGCTTAAAAGCATAGTGCCACCACAAAAAACAAAACAAGAACAAACAAACAAAAAAAAAAACAAAAAAGCACCCAACAAAAAATCCTAGAGGAAATCTCACATGCAGCTGGGACACTAGTATAAAATTATTTTTGTTCCTAAATCTTCAGACTACATTGCCTGGCCCCTTTCTTTGTGCATGCTGTGAGTGGGTGTTGAACAGATCAATTGCCCCTTGGCAAGTGAGGTATAAAAGTAGGTAACAGAGTGCTGGGCTTCTGCTTCCCATTCTCCTCCTCCTGTCTCTTGCCAAATGAATTAACAGTCTCCTAGCCTTTGTCAATAACATCCGTGTCCTAATTAGCCTGGGGTTGTGTCACTATATTTGTGAACATTTGCAGACTGGCTCTAGTGCAGCGCAGTGCAGTCTGGGGAAGGTGTTTCCAGTGTGCAGCTCAGCCAAAGGGCTGCTATGGGATGAGCACTGGCTTTTAATAAGCTTTGAGGCAATCAGGCTTTAATGCAGTTGGCATGTAGCTTTCTGAGATCTGGGCTCTTCCCAAGTAAACCTGCTACCAGGTTTGGGATTAGTGAGAGCATTAAGGATGTTCTTTTAACAATGAATGAGGAAAGGCCGGAGTCTTTTTTTGTAGACAGGATCTTAGTCAATTTCCAGACTCCATAAAGTGAATCACTTAAATGTGTGGTTTAGGCAAAGTTAAATGTATGGAGCTTTTACCTTGGCGATTTCCTTCCCATTTTCCGCATTAGAACTCTAGAATTCAAGGATGCCTCCCTGTCAATATTTAAGGCTTACCTCAGAAATACAGGAATGCCCTTCTGTCTTCCTTTAAAGCTTCCAAAGCTGTGGTCTTTCAAAGGAGTGAACCTAAATCTTTGAAGAGAATGAAGTAGTAATAGTACGCATTACTAGAAATAATTTTGCAACTTCAAAAAGTAGAGTGATTTTCTACTCTAAGTAGATCAACAAGTAATAGATGTTATTTCCTAAAAGGTATTATAATGACTCTCTGATGATTTGCTTACACAGGAGAAAAAAACCCCCAGCAATCCAAACTCAATGATTCTTCTAGTTGTCAGCTGTTACATTTCCCAAGATTATTGTTTCCAAGGTGTTTTTCATTAGATGTGTACTTTCATGAGATCATGAAAGAACAGTGTGTCTGGCAGAACTTTATTTTCTTGCATGTGCTTCTAATCACATGCTTTCCTGTGGATTGTACTTTACTATAGTTCTAAATATTCCATAGTTAAAATAATATTACCTAGTGTTTCTCAATTCTTCTATTTACAGGGAGCATGACTACTCCCTTGCCTGCCTTTCTAAGCACTTTTTTAATGTATTAGATTAAACTTTCAAATGAAAATGTAGAAGTGATCGAAAGAGACTGCAAAACTTTAGTATTTGGTGCTCATGCCAGTGATTTAAAAAAAAAGAAAACAGGAAGCAACCCAAAAAATCCTTAAAAATAGCCTGTTAGGTCAAATTTTGACTGAGTAATGTCTGTCAGCTTGGTACAAATGGCAGATTTAAAGGTAGAAATAGGGCATGTTGTTGCAGTGCTACCAGCCTTCTAGTTAGAAAAGTAGGGAGTTTGAGTTCACTACAGAGAAGCCTATAGAGATATATAAAATCATGTGCTTCATAGTCATATATGCAAATATTTGTGAGACCACTGTCTTTGAAAGGTCATAGCCATCAGGGGAAGTTCCTGAGGGGAAGAAAGCAAATGTCACTCCAGTCTTCAAGGAAGGTCTGGGAAATTACATTCCCAGTCACTCTTGTCTTGATCACTGGAAGGATGATGGATCACATCCTCCTGTAAACCATTTCCAAACAATAGGAAGATATCAAAGTGATTGAGAGTAGTCAGCATGGATTTTTATGCAGGGGAGATTGTGCTTGGCTAACCTGAAAGCCTTCAATGTCTAGCTGGATGGATGGGGTAACAACAGTGGATGTTGCTTACTTTAGTAGAGGCTTTCAGCTCTGCATCCCATCCATCCTTGTAGACAAGCTAATGAAATGCACACCAGGAAGTGCACAGTGAAGGGCATTCCAACCTGGATGAGTTGAAGGGCTCAAAGGATTGTGACCAGTGCCGTGAAGTTCAGCTGGACACCAGTCACTGGTGGAGTGTCCCAAGGGCTGATTCTGAGTTCAGTGCTGTTTTACCATCATTAGGAGCCTGAACAATGAGACAGAGCACATCCTCAACAAGCCAGCAGATAATTTCCAGAGATGCCTTCCAGCCTCAGCCATTCTGTGAATCTGTTGTATCTTCACCATTTGATTTGTCTCGAAAAATTCAGTTACTATTCTTTCAAAGTCTAAAATCCAGCTCATGACAAATCAAGAGAAGAGATGCCAGGTGCAGGGGGTGGGCTATGTGGGAGAAGGTGTAAGATATGAATATGAAAGATCAAAAAGCTCCCAAGGAGTAAGGAGCAATATGAAGAAAGCAGAGAAATACCAAATCTTTCAAGTGAAGCAGGACATTTTTGCGGTGTATCTTGACTGCAGTATGATGAGAGGTATGACATGGTGTCATTTTCTTTTTCTGAGGAAAAAGATGATGTATTCCTGAAAATCGTTTTGGAACCTTGTGGTCAAAAAATGAAAGATCCACTTCCACTGCATCATCAGTTGTTACAGACTTTAATATGAAATATTTGTGTAATGGCAGGATCTCTAGAAAGAGACCCAAGCCTTAAGATATTAAAAAAAATGTCATTTCTATGGGATTTAAATCTTACAGAGAGTTGCATTTTTAGACCTCTCCTGGATTAGCCCTGTATCTTTGTCTTTGCTGAGGATGCTAAGTACTGAAATCAAATGGAAAATATAAATGAAAAGAAAATATTCAGTCTGTTCTTCCAGTTGTATTTGGGCTTTCACTGCAAGACTTCCTGGTGATTTTGTAAATCAGTGTTTAAAGACAGTGAAAAGATTTTATTTTGTTACAATTCACAAGCTGTGTCCCTTCAAACAGTTTTTGAATCTGAATGTAATCTTTCATAGCTTTTTACAGGCTGATCATTTTTAACCTTAGGACTTACAAGAAAATGCAAGGCCATTTAACAGGCTTTAAATAAGGATTGTGAAAGAATGGTACAGACTCCAAGATTTATGTAATATGTGAGATGAAAAGATAACGCTTGAAAATTTTTATCTGAGCAACTGGTGTTCAGGAAAAGTGCTAAACCATTCCTAAAAGTTATTTGATAATCGTTTACCATACAATGCTGTTAGATTCCAATTTATATCAAGAGGGAGTGCTGAATAGGGGAACATTTGATGGATATTTTTCTGATTGCAAGTGAAAAGCTCATTTATTTGCTTGATTTAAATGAAAGTAGGGGTGCAAGGAAAGGTCAGAAATCTCTATTCCAGGTATAGGTTTTTCAAATCTACCTCTCTTAGACGACTGCTTTTTTCAAAGCCCTATTTGCTTGATTGTCGAGTCCAACCCTATCTGTAATTTTTTGTAGCCTTTCATGATCTTCGGTCGGTGTTTCCAAAAGGTCTGACTATATCAGTGTGTCTGGGTTACTAACTTACGTTTTGGCTGGTGGAACCTAAATTTAGTTTTTCTTCTTAGCTCAGTATTTCTTTTCTGTAAACAATTCTCCAAAGAATTCATCCTGTGTGATGATAAAACTCAAGTCTCACAACCTTCATGTTTAAAACTGGCAGTAATAGAACAATCTTTTTCTCTGTTAATGAATATATCTTGTTTTGAAACTAGAGTAAATACCATCTTTATCCGAAGTTTAAAGGGAAGGTCAAGGTGGAACAATATATGTATTACAAGAGGAACTTTGCTAATTTACCAAGCCAATAATATGATCAAACTTAGGCACAAGTACTTGGACACTGTTATTGCCTAGAGGAAATGCAGGTAAAGTTTCCGAATTTGTCATTCTGAAGTCATTGTAGACTTCTCCATGAAAGAAGTACAAGGTGCAAAAAATAAATGGAAAAAGTAAGACTGCTTATTGAACTCCCACCAGATATAGCAGGGACAGACAAGTGCAACACAGATGAGGATTTGTAGGCATGAAATTGCATTATGTGATTATTGATGTTTCAGTGAGATATTTTTGCCTTATCTGCTACAGAACTGTCAGCCACAAGAAGCAATGGAAGCAGAATATTTTTTTCCTGACATTTCTACATCACCGTACATGGAATAATTTTAACCAGCAATCTTGGACCAGTTAACAGGCAGTGAAAGCTATTTCAAAAGGGAAACTCAAATTTGAATCTTTTTTTGTCATTCCTCTGGAGCCCTTCCGGACTAAATTGAATGTTTCAAAATTGATCTTTATAACTATTTGCATCTTCACCTTACAGGGTGTGAAATCAATTCAGGCCTTTTCTGTGCCATTGGGAAGTTTGTCCTTGTCTGGTGGAATATACATTTAATTACAGCACCAGAAATATGTGGGTCTTCATATTGCATATTGACTTCTAAACTGGAAACGAAGTGGTGCTTTAGAGTTGTAGATTCACAAAATGATAGCATGAGTTCTAAAGTCTCTAGGAAAAAATACTTCAGAAAATGCAAGTTGTGTTGCATGTTTTACAATAAAAAGAAAATTGTGGTAGCTTAAGGAGACAAAGCTTACCTGGGCATGCTGGTTCTTTGCTGGTTTCCTCAAGTAACCTTTGTATCTGTTAGTAAATTTCAGATATATTTGGTAAAAATGAAAAGCAGGTGTCAAATAGAGGAGGGCATGTGTTCTGGGAGAAATATATTGATAGCTGAACCAGGGACAAATGCTGAAATACTTCTGTTGCTTTTTTCAAGCTTAGAAATATTTTGACTTTTTAGAATTCCAGGTCATTGAAGTAAATTGATAACTGACATAGAATGGTGTAATCTGAGTACTATATTGAGGAATATAATTTATAGATTATTACTTATATCTATCTGCATATATATGACACATTGGGGGATGAAAATACATTAGCTGATGGGCAGACTGTATTATATTTCTTTCCTGTAGCTATAAATTTGGTTTTTTGTTACCAGCCTGTTTTTTCATGTGCTGGCTTTGCAAGGTGACCAGATACCTGATTCTGGTGCAGGAAAGAGTACTGTAAGTAATCTTTCACTGTTTGAAGGCAAACTTGGTCATCTCAGTAGTTACACTAAACTGGCTGCAGGAACTCTCATATCCATACATGTAAATACAAATAGAGGTAAGAGTTCTACAGAGAAAAGGCATGCTAGAAACTTCAGATCTAATTCCTGCCATAAAGATGATAAACTGCACAAGCCGGATGGAAAAAATACCAGCATAACTCGTGGTTCTGACCTCAGAGAAGTATGGAGGACCAGACGCCCTTTGCTCACAAATGTACCTTTAAGTTTAGTCAATAAAAACCCAATTAAAAAGTAGTATTTAGTTAAAACCCTAGAGTATGATTTTAGAAACACCTAAATGCAGTTTGAATTTTAGTTTTGTTGGATTTTTTTGCTGCCAAATACCTTGTTAATGTTGTGGAAAAGTTATCACACCATAAAATTCTGTGGACGATAGGAATATGGGTTGTTCAAAATATAGGAAATAGCTGTAATAAGTGTTTTCACTGCAGTCTGCCGTACAAAGAAAATGCTGATCATTCTGTATGAACGATCTGTATTCATGATATAGAGGAAAAGATAAGAAAACAGTCCTTTGAGTAACTAATCTGAGGAGTTTTAAAGTAACCTTGTACATAGGGCACACTTTTATCCCTTGTGAAAGCTTGTGCTTTATGAACTCCCAACTTCATCTTTCCTACTGTGAATATGAGTGACACAGAAGGAGGTACATGGGACGTAGTTTGAAACACTCTATTTGTTCTGTGCTCTAACAGGTAAACGCAAGCAAAGCCCATACAACCACTGGAAAGTGCATAGTAGGAAATTACATAGGCTTTTCACCTTTGGTATTTTTTCTTAATTCAGAATAGGGAGGAGCTGTTATAGTCCATACAAGTAGGGTGATATGGAAGTAATGAAAGTTTTATTTAAATGAAAAGCAACAACAAAATGGGGTTTTTAAAGAAAATGACAAGGGTTAACACAAGTGCATGCAAACAAAAGAGTAAATAAGGCAATTTTCTGCCTTTGTGTGAAAGTTTTGGGATGTGTGAGATTACAGTGCTACTGAATGCCTGTCACCCTGTGGAAACTGCTCCAACAAAATTACTGAGCAAAAATGGTACCAAGTATTTTTATTATACATTCAAAATCCTTACTTGTGAGGCAGAACTTTGAATTTAAAAGGAGATGGAATTATATATGGAATAACATAGTACTTAAAAACCAGTTTCAGAGCATGCTCTCCTCTTGCATTTGATCATGCTCTGATGTGTCTACAGCATCCGGAGTCATCCCAAGCTATGGACAGGGTAATTGCTGCTGTAACAAAACTCACAGGGAATATATTCCTTCAGGACTGCTTGTTTTAATGTATTAAGTTTGTTACTGCACTTCCCCATGATGTGTTAATGATACTTGACATGGTAGATTTTCCTGCTATGATAATATTTTGCCTGTGATATCCACCTTTCCTTGCTTGGAGGCTTAGTACAGAAAGTCACGCCCTGCAGTTTGTCCTTATGTACATTTCTAGGGAGTTAAAGAGTTGGCCTGAAAAGAGTAATTAATTTTTTTATTCAGCTTGAATTCAGTTCCAGTGAAAGTGAGAAAAGTCTGTGTATTAGGCAGCATCCAAGCCTTTAATAACATACATTGCCCCAAGTTGGCAGTAATTGAGTGACAGCAGTGAAAGGAAATTTTTGGAGTGTGTTCAGAGCATAAAAACATAATAGTGAGACCAACAGCTTTCATCAGGCTGAAACAGAGATAAAATATGGTTGATGGTAACTAGCAGAAGGCCCCCTTGGCATAGATACAGCATCCCTCTATTTTCTGTCCTATCCAAATACTTCCTGTACTTCTAAATTTTTGGACATGTGTGCTTTTATAATTTAGGGGTTTGTTTTTGTTTGGCTGTTACTGGTAATTTTAATGGCTCCTAGTTTTAAAGAGAATTTTATTTAGATGTTCAATTTATTTATTTTAAGGAGCCCTGGGATGTTCTTTATAAGAAGATAATTAACAGGAAATATTACATTAAAATAGGCTTTCTTAATTTTCCAGTGCTTTTTACAAATGATGTGTTCTGTAATCAGAAAGAATATTTTCATATTTATATTTAATACATGTTGTGGATCCATTGTTTTCACCAGTGTTTGTGGTGGTCTTTTGATTGTAACATATTTTAAAGCCCCAATCAGTTGCCACAGAAATTGTCTTGATTGTGAATGCACATCTTTGAATTCAAGGAAAGCAATTCGCTTAAGAAAAGTGCTGATACTGTAATTTGAATAAGGTTATATTGACATTGCTATTGTGCTAGAGTACTGTTTAGTATTGAAGTAGTAAGTTTTGTTCAAAGTGGAAAGAAAATGGAATTATTTTGGAATGAAAATGAAATTATTTTCTCTAACCATAAACTGTTCCAAAAAGGCAGTTCCAGTCCCTAAGAATGCAATAAGGGAGCATTCCACCTTGATAAAAGGGAAATATTTTGGTGTATGTTATGACTGCTTGAAGATCAACAAGGTTGTTAGAAATATGCCAGAAAAAGCATAAACACTTGAATCTTTTGTGAGTCAGACCTTGAGATGGGGTGTGAATTTGGCAAGCCAAGCTGAAGGCTAGTAGGTTTTGCTGCACAGCTTTTCTTGTCAGAGGACCTAACTGGGAATTGATAAACCACATCAGTATATTACAATTTCTACCACTGTGCCACAAAAGTGCTCTTCCGAGCAGGCTGCAACTTGCTGAGCCCTTGCAGTTGTCTTTCAAAACGTTTTTGTTTGTTTTTTTCTTCAGAGCAAGTAACTTCTAACTTGGGTTTCATGCTTCACAGGCATTTGCTCACATACTGTTGAAAAAGTTCAGTTATGGCTTTGTATGATTGTGGGGTTGTGTTTTTAAATCTGTTCCTATGTTGTTTAATATGAGACTCTGAAGTCTGAAATACAAACAAGTCATTCACTATAAATTGTAATAGAATCATTGTTGAGGTCATAGTTGCAAAAGCAAAATAATTTAGGAATAAAAGCCCTTTCCCTAGTATTGTTCTTTGATAGTTAAACTGCATTTTTTTTTTTAAACTGAAAACCAGTATTATATTCTTATAAATTATCATGGCTCATCACAAGTAGAAATAGATGACATGGCCAGTTCTGTAAATTGGTGACATAGCCAGTAATGATGCACAAATACCAGCAGTTAACAAATATCACTGGTGTGACTCACCCCATCACTGTGAATCCTCTACTGAGTAATGTTTTAGGAGCCAAACTCTTAAGTATTGGATTATCCAAATGAAAATTGGTTAGGATTATACTAAAACTTTATTAAAAGGAGGTGTAAAGAGTATGAATCTATTCATTAGTATACATAGAAATGTTGCAAAAAGTTAATAATGTTGATGAGGAGGAGGTCTCATCCACATTATAACAGCATATTAGGTAATTCAAAGGAGTTTAGATTACTCACTGATACCTGTGTTTAAATCAGTCTTTGAAAACTGGGGATTTCAGAAACAGACTAGTAGCAAATTGTGTGTGTTCCTGCAGACCTGGTTTGGTGCTGAAAGTACTAAGTATCAAAAATTGCAATGGCTAAGCTGTCTAAAAATGCCCAGTTCCTTCCTCACTGCTTTGGTGAGTAAAGCTTAGTGAAAGGAGAGCCTAACACCAAAATACTTTTCCAGGAGCATGAGACAATGTCCTAGGATTTCCAGACATCTAGTATACAAACATGGAATAAATGATCATCTGCTCCTATCAAGAACAACTTCTGAGCAGCAAGAATGATGTTTTTTTCTATTTTGTCACATCATGGCACAGACTGATATAATTTTCACTTTGTTTGCATTTTTGTCTTCAAAACAGCAATTCAGATAAGTTCTGAAGTCTAGTTTCCCCTCTGTGAAAGAACACAAACATTTTCAGTCTATGTTAAGAAGCAGTATGTGACTGCAATGTTTATTCGAAGTGGTAGTCCTGCTGAAAAGATGTGAAGAAAATGTGTGGCTGGTAACCTTAATGTGGATCAATAGCCTTACACAGTGAGGCAGGATAACATACTGGGATCAGACAAAGTGTAAGATGCTGTGCAAGGCGTGTAAAACAATCCCTCCACTGCATTTAGCATTAGTGAAGCCTCAGCAGGGGAGCAGTGTGTAATTTGGAACACCTGAGTTCAAAGAAATGGGTGGCCCAAGGCAGAACAGCTTGAGGGAATCAGCAAAAATGATCATAGATCCAGAAAAAAAATAGCCTGCTAGAAAACACAGAGCAGGAGAGAGTTTTGGGTTGTTTTGTTTTTTTTTTAATCTAGGTGATAGGACTGAAGAGAGAGATATTTGTCCCAGGAGATGTAAGAAGTTCTTGCAGTGAAGGAGTGGTTGTCTGTGCCTTCTGCTAATGAAGAAGAGAAGAGACAAGGGCACTAACCTTGTCTGTTGTGTTAGAAGAAAAGGAAAAACACTGCAATGGAGAAGAGTGAAGGAGAGAAGATTGCATGGGAATTGTGCAGCCTTGATCACTGGAGACTTCAGGATCAGAGTGAACACGAGCAGTGTTGTGTGATATCAGGCAGATGGGTGAAGGTGACTGTCTCAAGTTCTTCACAGATCTGTGAACCTCTCTGGGCTTTTACCTCCCTTGGTTGAAATTAGCCTGATTTTTTAGGATTTCTTTTTGCACTTTGCTAATAACTTAAATTAGAAGTACCTAAAAATATATGAGTGAGGATCTTTATTTTCTTTTCAGCAGTAATTGTGATTAAATGCACAAGATGAGGATTTGTCCAGGAATCATAAGGAGTCCTACAAAGACAAATATAGGACAAGATAAGATTTAGTGCTGTGCCATGGACACAAGGTCATTCTTTCATGAGAATGAATTTTCCCCCTGCTGCTTAGGTGGGTTTGGGAGAAGAGTGATTTTTCTTGAATTTAGTTCTGTGGGATTGCCAGACACTTTTGTTGGTCTCTGAAATACTAAGCTGTACATCACTGCATGGCTCTTCATATTTGGTTTAGGATCTGAACAGGTTTCTCATTTGCATTTGTCTGGCATGCACAAATATTTTACTGAATGGCAAAAGTAATTATACCTTTATTAGTACAAAAATTAGGGACTTTAAGTTGATAATTGGTAGTTATAAAAAAATGTAGCTGCCGTGAAGTAGAGTGTTTTCAGAACACAGCATAACAATTGATAAAAGATTTTGCTTCACTTGTTCAGCCCAAGTGATTTGAATAAGCAGTTTCAACCTAAATTTTCTCTGGATAATTGGAATTAAACTGAAAAGTAACAAATTAATGCTTATCTGAATTTCTTCCTTCTGTTTCTAATGATTTGCTTATTTTTCTTTGCAAATAAATTTCTAGTGTGCAATGAGTTTCCCAAAGAGACAAATCTGGGGAGTTGTTCAGGATTTTGGTTTTGGTTTTTTTTTTTTTTTTTCAGATAGTGGACTTGATTAAAAGATACCTAACAATAATTCCTGACACATGTATTCGCTTTTGCTAGTGGACTTCAGGGTTTTTCAGGGATTCTTCAGGTACTATTTAGGTATACCAGTACTATCCTTATACTGATTTCTGGTAGATATCCCCCTATTGAATTTAAGTTGAATGGTCTTGTTTCAAAAATTCTTTGAACTGAAAATGGTTGTTCCAGTCTATACATCCAATGATCGTAGAAATGGAAGCGTCCAGAATAAGACATCTTTAACTGTGATGTATTTTTACAGTGATGTGACTATAGAAATATTTTTGTCTGTAGGAAGAATCTTCTGTTCCAAACAGAGCTGTTTCAGTGAAGGGCCTGTGACTTTAGAAGAAGGTGAACTGAATATTCCGGAACAACTGAGGTTTTTTTTTTTTTACTTTGCGGCTTTAGAATACTCCTACACAGATTTCTAAATTGTCTCTATTGTTAAGTGTATCCTATAACTTCTGAAATCTGAGTGTGAATCAAACTGTTGATGCTTACTTTCCTAACTAGTACTTTTTGTGTTTTCTCATCTCATCTCATCTCTACCTGCCTTGAACTTAGGGTAGAAGATTTTTCATGCAGGAATAGTTACCCAGTGCTGTGCTGATTAGTCATCTGGCATAATGCAGTCTTTGTGTGAATAGGGCTTCTTGTCCTTACCAAAATCCAAACAGTAAAATATTTTGAGGTGAAAATATCATGAGGATTTTAAAACCATTTTTGTAGAGTATTATCAGCTTGTGAATTTGCAGGGGGGAAAATGGTACTTTATGTATTATGTCCATGTATTATATATGTGAAAAATTTTAGTGCCTGTGTAATGTATTGTTAACTGTATTGAAAACACAGTAATTAGACATGTAGCTTAACACCCTGTATATATTGAAGCAGGTTTTGTAGATGATGTGGATTTTTTTCTTTGAGTCACAGTGTAACAATAGAAAGATTTCTGTGGTGATGTGTTTTCCTACCTAGCAGATTGAATTGCCATAAAGTTCAGCACTAACTCTGAATTTCAAGATGTATACTGCTTGTTTATTTCTAGGACTTGTGTAGAAGCAATCTAAATGGAGTGCTTTGAGAACTGTGTGCTCACATAACTGCCTTTTTTAATGTTGAAGCAGTACTTACCTGGAGTGTATGCCTTCATTAAAGAAAACAAAACAAAAAGGGGTGGTGGCGGTGTGGAGGACAATTTCTCGAAGTCACAGAGCTAATACAGCACAAGTTGGATCTCTTGTTATTGCTGTTGGAAAGACAATGGAATATATCTTAGCTTTTTTGATCACATTTTTGATAACATCTTCCATTCTTAACGTGTTCTCAGAAATGCAACACCTCAGATTCTTTTTACATATTTTGTCCATGGATTGTAGAGTTTCAGAAATCCATTTTGGAGCCTTTCACAAACAACAGTAATTTAATTGCTCAAGGAAATTTTTTGCTGGATACTAATTTTTTGTACCTTGTTTTTATGCAATAAGAATTACTTCTAGATTGATACTGGCTTGTGGTCTTCTGCCTCTTTGCATGTGTTTACATTAGAGCCTGATAGATTCAGGAATGCTTGAGAATATCCTAGAATATGTTTAGGAAATCACACTAAGATACTAGGATTTATTACGTTAACTTTTAGATAGTCTAAAAAGTATCTGTTTTGCTTAGGCACTCTTATCTTCATATCAATTTAAACTGGAAAAGCAAAGCAAGAACTGTAACTCAGCCTTGTTATAATCTTACAGGTCACAACTCAATAGGAGTCCCTGTTTTGTCCATGATTTAAAGAATGAATGGGTATCTAAATTACTCCATATGAGAACAAGTCTGGCATATATTATCAGCTTTAGTTGTGAGTTTCTTTACTTTTTTCCCTCCAAATAAGCACTGCAGGTTTCATTATATAAACTGTGTTAGGAATTGAGGAATCCTCTGACTACAGATGCTGAGAATGGATTATGAGAAACAGGACATCAGAAAATAGAGGATTATGAAGTGAGTTGTCATGTTTCTAACCAGCCATACTCTAGCTCAGTTCCTTAACTTGCCTCCATAGTAAAATAAACAAAAGGAAGACAAAAATAATGTAAAGGCAATGCTTTCCAGTTTTGCAGCTGTGTGAATTGGTAAACGTTTGTAAATAGGAAGAATTTAGCTGAGTGTTCTCTCCAATATCAAGTGATATGGTAATGTTTCATCTGTATCTCACTTGTGTATTTTTTATGTACAATATGTCTGCAAATGTGCCTAATGACCCTGAGCAAAACTTGCTGTAGAGCTGGCTTTCCATCCCTGCGGTTGGGGTGGTGGGCAGCAGTGGGGATGCCTCCCTCTGAAAGGATCTAGGGCAATTTGGGCAGAAAGCCCAGTGCCTTGGTGGCTGCCAACTCCTGCATGTTGAAGACAGACACCAGGGTGTCAGTAGGGAATGTGATGCTGGAGCACAGCGACGCCAAGAAGAAACGTGAGGAAGATGCAGTCAGGGAGAACCTGAGTCTGGGTCCTTGCACAGCATTACTGTGACAGAGAAACTTGTCATTTTTATCAAAACAAAGTTCGTTTAAAAACTGGCAAAACAAAGCTTAATTAATTTTTCAGAGACTAATGTTTAGGTTTATCGTGGTATATGTATTGTATATTTATTTTTTTTTCCACAGAAACCTGCTAATATTTTAGTTATGGGTGAAGGTCCTGAGCGAGGAAGAGTAAAAATTGGTATGTTTATATCTTTGATAAGTCCCAGTGTAGCATTTAAGTTAGAATGTTCTGAAGGTGCAGTTGTACCACCTAAAGTAGTCACTGTAATGCCAGTATGTGCCTGGGCACATTGCCTAAATGCTGTTTTCTGAGTGACTGGCTTCATCATACTAGCCCCATGTACCAGTTCTGACAATGAAATGCTGTAGCCTCATCAATAAAAAGTGGAAAATGTCATTATATTTTGCTTAAGTGGGTGTTTGTGTGGGGTGGGGGATTTTGATGTGGGGTTGAAGGTGACAGCTAGCTAGGAGGAAAGGAGGAGAAAGAAATGGGATTTTAAAATGTCCTCCATTTACCTCTAATGCCATGACATCTTGCTGCTGCTTATAAAATTCTAAATAGGGAACTACTCATTGCTACAAACCTTAAATCTTATAATGGAATCAAAGATGGCATTTAGCCTGCAAAATATTCTTGAAAGAGTAGCACATGCCTTGGAGATAAACACAAGGGATCTTAAAAGTCCAGAAAACACAGAAATCCATCCAAAATGTTTAGTGAGAACCGGTGGTAAATGCTTAGTCTGTGGTGTACCAGGTTAGAAAGGACCCAACACTTCCACACCATTGTAAAATTTTCTGGTGGGAGTTACTGTTTGCAGTGAGAGGATGATTTGTAGAAGTTCGGTTGTTTTAAACTAAATACATAAATAAAACTTAACAGTAGTCTAACAATAATAAACTGTACCAGGCTGTGCATTATCATGGCAGTGCTGTAATAGCAGGCTACTAATGCACAGCCTGCTTACATTTGTTATGGTAATGCAGCCCCATTTGAAAGGGTGTTTTAAAGCTAGTTCATCTTTTTCACTTCCCTCTGGCTTCCTTTTATGAGATTAATCTTCTGCATTGTTGCTCTGTTCTCTTACTGTTTTGTTTATCTGAACCTATATTGTTAATCACCAGTGTAATGATTCAGGGTAGGATTTTCTGGGAGCGTTCAGTACTGCTCTAGGCCTTCCCTTGTCCTTTGGAATCCAGGGAGCAATGGGCCAGAGTTGAATGCTTCTGCAGATCCTAGTCTGAAAGTTTTTAATGCCTTTCCAAGCTTTAAGGTTGGCAGTAAGGATTGAGGTCTGCACAGAAAACAGGTACAGCACGGACAACAAAAGGGAAAATTTCTTCATATTACCTTACTCTTCATGGAGGGGTTGCTTCCAAAACAGAGAATGTAGGTCATCCTCTGGACTCACTTTCAACAGTGGTGGTGATATTTGCTGTACACAACTACTTGTTAGTAATTGCACATAGACCACCCATTTATTTCTTAATTTACAGTTTTGAGTTAATTTGAGAATAACTTAGTAAACAACTAAATTAAGTCAGACTCTGTTAATAGACAGGTGAAAGATTCTGTATTGGGCCACCAGTCCTCTGAGCCATCCGTTCCCAGTGGGGAAAGAGGGAGGGGAACTTTGGATTTCTAAGTGTGTTAACAAAATGTAGATTTTTTTTCTTGTTTTCTTAAGATTGCCACAGTCGTAAAAGAATGCAGGAGTTATACACATACCAAGGGCTTCCACTTTTCCAGTGTAACTAATTTTTCTAAAAAATGCATAACTGGTATTTAACTTAAAATAATTTTTATAGGCTTTTTGTGTCATTTTGGGTCATAAATTCACTTTCTGCCAACAATTTTCCTTATTATTCATAGTTAATAGTGACTTGATCAATTTTGAGTAACTGATATTTTAATGTAGAAAACTGTAAAATGTTTCTCTTTTTAAATGCATTAAAGCAATCATAAATAGGAATGCATGTGAAAAAATAATTAAGGATTGTGTAGTCAAGTTAGAGACCCATATTTACACTGCAGTTTTCCCTCACTGAGCTATAGTATGTAGGTCCTTTTTCCCCAGAATGGCTACTCATCTCATTTCATTCAAGTCTTTCTCAGCATGTGAATATCCCTGCCTGATAAGGTCACTCTGTCTTGGGATTTGGGGGTTGGTGGGTCAGGAAAGCAATTTGATGGGAGAAGCTGCATATTTTAGTCTCTGCCCATTTTTTCCGATATGACTTAGATTTAGTAGTTCTGACAACTCTCTAGGCAGTTGTTTACTACCAGTTCTAAAAAGCAGTTGTAAAGATACAATGCCCAAAATTTTAAAATCGTAGCCTGAATGGTACTCAGTACTGGTATATTGATATTGGATATGCATCTTGATAGAAAATCAGCAGGGAGGCAGATGCTGTAGGCTTAGTTGCTGGTTTTGTGTGAAGGAAGCCTTGCTACAGCTAACTTCATGAGGAGGGAGCTTTTGTCATGTGCATGTATGTATTATAAATCATTCTAACCTTTGCAGAATCTGCATTTTGCTTACTTTAAAAATTGCTGCTTTGTGAAAAAACACCCTGTAATAATGGGAGTATTTTACTGGAGAACATCAGGTAAAATGAGTCAGGATTTACCAGTGTCCTGAGAAGTTGATGCACTTCTTCAGAACAATGGTTAATTTTTTGTTGTAAATGACTCGCGTTAGTAATGATTTATAATGATATACTTCATAGGTTATGCCATCCAGTAACTTCTACAGAAAGAAAATCTGCTCAGAGAGTTCATATCTGCTGCAGTCCGCCTTTGCATTTTATTTAGGAGTGATGATAGTGCTAACAAGTAAACTCAATCACTTTGTTCAAAAAAATAAAAAGGATAAAATTGTTAGTGTCCCTCAAATTTTAAAGCATCTCACTTTGAATTTTGCAGCTGACATGGGCTTTGCCCGATTATTTAATTCACCTCTGAAGCCTTTAGCAGACTTGGATCCAGTAGTTGTAACCTTCTGGTATCGAGCTCCAGAGTTGCTTCTTGGAGCAAGGCATTATACCAAAGCTATTGGTAAGTAAGTTGGACAAAAATGTACTATTTTGCTGTTTATATAAACTGTACCCAAATATTAACGCTTTGATAAATTGTTCAAAGGATTGGAGCTGAGTTAAATATACGTTACTTGCTTCTTGAAGAAACATTAATCTCTGATAAATTGTTTAGTTTATTGTGGTCTCAGGCTATATATAGAAATGAAATATATTGCTGGGTTTTAGCTCCAAATGCCCTGCAATGCAATCTAAGTTTGTGGCTTTCACACTGGACTGTCATAAATGCTGTTAGAGGCAATAAAATATGGAAGCATCTTTGAACTGCTAGTAAAATTCATATTAGGATGACTGTGAGGCACAGTGCATTAATTTTATTGCAGACATTATTACCTAGTTTAATAAATATATGAAACAAAGAATGTACAGAATGGAGAATATAGTGGCTGCACTGAAGCTAAACTGTAAAATTAAGCTGCGTTTTAGCCTCTGTGTCTTTTTTAAAGACAGATGACAGATGGCCAGAGTTTTTGTGGGCTGTAGGACAGGGGGAGCAACCCATCAGCAAACTGCAAGGAGATTCACTTTTACTGGATTGATCAGCTTTGCAGTGGAAGGGAGAGAGACTGTAGGGAAAAGGACTGGGAAGTTTTTTGCTTGCTGCCTGATTTAAAAGATGTGTTCAAGGCTGGCAACCAATTCTGGTGGAAATAACTTCCCTAGCAGCTACTCCACTTTGCACAAACATGGAGGTTGTATGTCAGCATACTGTGGTGTTGTTTCTGTAATCTGAATCTTCTCAGAACTCAATCTTTTTGTTTTCTTGTTTCGTTTCTTTTTTTAAAATCATATCAGTGTTTCTGTCAGCAATTCTAATGTTTATGCCTTAAATGTGTTCTCGTTTAGTTTTCTGTTAATACTGTGTTTCTTTTATAGATCAGATACATTTTTTATATGTTCCTTTAAACTGCTCAATTTGTTGTATTTGCATGGTTCCTCACTTTACTGCCATTTCTTCTGATTGCAGCGTGTGAAACTGCATGGGGAGTCATAGCCTTTAGTACACAGTTTTTTCAGTGTAGATAAAAAATGACTGTGTAAAAACACTGAGTAATGGGGTTATGCTGTCTGTATTAGTTTCTTTTGTCCTTGTTTATGACCTTGTTCATTCAAGGCTCAGTGTAGCATCACTTTGAGTTAAAAATTGCATTTGTATATACTAGCAAAACATTGAGAACTAGGGAAATTCATGCTGATTATTAGATAGGAAAGCAACAATTAAAAGAGAAAGGTTGCGGATTTGGGTTTTTTTTAAATGAATATATTAAAAAATTGTGAGGTGTGTAGGCTTGTAGCAACTTGCTTGTTACTCTCTTTCAAGGTGGTGTAGATAGCATTTGGTTTATTCCAATACTGCTACATTTCAGCTTGTATTTTTGGAATCCTTTAATACTACTTAAGCTTGGCTGATCAGCAGTTGCACATTTCTTGGTCAGGATAGTGTGGCACTGAATGGGCAAGATGCTGGTTGGCTTTTCTTTGTGTTTTGTGTGTTGAAAGTTATCCCAGTAGTTCCCTTCACTTTTTTTCTTAACCAGATGCATTTTTTACAGTGTTAAGTGGTAACTACACTTCAAAAACCCCACAAAAACTTGTATGATATTCTCTCAGCTCCTGTGTAGTTACTGAATTGGGCACCTCCATTCAAAGCTAAAAGAAAAATTTGAGCAAGTATCGCGCTTCTACAATAGAAACTTAAAATTTTCAGTGCAGGGAGCGTATCTCTGATAAGCTAAACACTAACATTCTACCTCATCCAGATGCTTTTGGAAAGATTCATTTTTTGTTGTTTTTTTTTTATTTCTGTTCTCCTTTTTTAAAGATATTTGGGCCATAGGGTGTATATTTGCAGAGCTGCTAACATCAGAGCCAATATTCCATTGTCGACAAGAAGATATCAAAACTAGTAATCCTTATCACCATGACCAGCTGGACAGAATATTCAATGTAATGGGATTTCCTGCAGGTACATACTGTATTTTTTATCACAGCTATTCAAAGAAAGATATCTGTATTGCTTTCTTTGCATATGAAGGTGGCAGCTGATCAAAGCCACAGAGCTGTTCAAACACAGTCTTTATTTCATGTGTTATAAATCTAGAATCTAATGGCCAAATTAGGTATTTTCCCTTTTATTATGATAGGGTTATCTTTGCGTAAAGATGTACCAATGCTTTATTGTTTTAAAAGATTGTATTTAATGGTGGATGGTTAAAAATGAGAAGGAATATTTCTGCATTTCTTTGGTACTGATTATTGATTTGGAAGGCGACTCATGATTTATGAGACCAAGCAAAAATATATATATTTAGTGAATATTATGCATTTGTTTAACTTGTGCCAAATTAAACATAGCATTTGGAAGTATTGAAGGGTACTAATTTTTTTTTTTCTGATGGAAGCTGGTGGTATAGAAAAAAATTCTTTATTCTAAACCAGAAGAAAGAACTGGTTGTATGAGCCAAAACAAATTACAATGTGGATACCACTTGTTGCATTTTCCCCCTTAGTGTTGGTCATATCTTGTTTTTCTGCAGGCTGCCTTGCTTCAGTTAACACTTTGTCTTCTAGTGTTCACATGCTCACAGGAGTCAGAGTAACAGGGGCGTTATTTTTACTTTTTGTTTATCTTTCTCCTCACTGCTTGTGTTCCCTGCTACACTGTTAATTATGTTTTCTTTTATTGTTTTTCTGGACTTGCCTCTTCCTTTCACATGACTTTTGTGGTCTGTATGTTTGTGTGGTTCCAGAATTTTGTTATTAAACATGCTCTTATTTTTGCCTTTGACATTTTTTTTGTGTGTATGTACTTCATTGCTTCTGTTCTGCTGTATGAGATTCACGGAAATGTTGCCTTTGCATGTTGTCTCCTTAGTTTTGCTTCTTCAAGCAATACTGTCCCCTTCTGCTCATGAACTAGAATTTTACCCTTTTATGCATTTCTTAGTTCATTTGGGTTTTACATTGGTTCTGTATAGCTTACATAAGTAGATCATACTGTCATTTTGATTTTCTGGTTTGTTTAATTAATCCTTTCTAATGGTCAGCATTTGACCTTTGGAATTCTTTGGTTCTTACCAAGAAATGCTTTTCATTCAATTGCAGCAATTTTTTTGCATTTTAATTGACACTTGTCATATCTGAAATAGTTTCATATGTGTCTGGGATAGGAAAGAAGAGAATATTTTGTTTAACTAAGTAATAATTAAATAATTATCTCCTATTTATTTATTTCTTTATTTATTTGATGCTTTTAAACTCAGTGTTCTGCAGTTGTGATCAGACTTAGTAAAGATTTGAATTTAACCAAATTAGTTACCCACAGAGCCTTTTCAAGACTTAGAACTTAAGACATTTGAGGGTAGGTGCTGGTAGTGAGTTTTTTGTTTTATTTTAAAATCCATTTCAGCGTTGGTCTACACTGAGATGAATTATTCTTTCGAGTGTCCAAACTTTACTTTCTCTTAACTTCTTGTTTGCTAACAGTGTTTCGTAATTTGCAGAAGTGTACCTCTGGGCATTTTCCTGTAACTAAAAGTGTTGTCAGAACAGAGAATCCCTTAGAAGGAGACAGGATTTGCTGGAATCCTGTGTACTCCTGTCCTGAGATCACAGTTGTGTCTAAATAAATTCAATAACAGTCCTGAAGGGTTCAAGCACAAGGCCTGATGTGTTTTTACTTCAGCATTGTTTTGTGGACACTGTGGCTGGTATCTTTTTTTCAAGTTCTTGCGTTATTCAGCACACAGCTGGAACCTCCTAGGTGTTTTGTTGTGAAGAGGTGATGAAGAATAGGAGCTAGGGAGTACAAAGACCTAAGTAACTGCAAGGTTAGAGAAGCAGAATTTAAAAAGCTCAAAATTCAAGGCTGTGGAGATACTTGGAAATGCTTTGCTTTACTCAGAGATAAAGAGAAACAAATAATTAATACTACTTTGCAGATAAAGATTGGGAAGACATAAAAAAGATGCCGGAACATTCAACCTTAATGAAAGATTTCCGGAGAAACACGTAAGTCTGAGCTGAGCTTGCTTAATAAAGCATATTTTATATCTCTTTCCTGCACTAAATTTCTTGCAGTTCATATCGTTTTCTATGTAGATGCCAAACAAGGACAATGAAATTGTTATGACTTAGATTGTGAAAAAGGAGAAATAAAGTTGTTTCATAGTGGTGAAACTTGGCCTGTAGAGGTGGTGTGGATCAGAAGAGTAACCAGAGAGGCTGTAAAGGGTAGGGTAGCAGGTGTGAAACAGGCGATGCCACGCAGCTCTGGAGTTTGCAAAGCGCTGTGTGTCAAAGCACAGCTGTTTCCAAATCTGTGGTACTGGCAATGATTCCCTGTAATAGCTGCATGAAAGGGGTCTGGTTACCTTAGACCATTTCCAGCAAGCAGTGGGCATAGTTGTCAGGTTTAGTGTCTAGGGTAGCTCACGAAGACTAAAGAAGAAAATACCCTTCAGCTTTGCTGTCACATTGCCACAGGCTAATACCTGCACTTAAAATGCCACCCTGTTTGCCTGACTGGCATTTGGGGCTGTACAGTTGCATACATTTCTTGCATCTGCCATGCTATTTTAACCACTTGGAAACCTTTTTTTTGAGCTTCTCTTCAAAAAAAAGTAAATCCATGAATATTCTTGTATCAACCTGTACGTTTCAGGAGAGCGTTCAGATGGGCTTAGTGTTGATCTCTGTCTTCACTGTTGTGAGAAATATACGGGATCAAACAGTACAGTAGCAGAATTGCTAACAGGCAGTTTAAATCCAGTAGATACTTTGCTGTCTGCATGTGGGTTAAAAGTGTCCTTTTTGTGTGGGTGTGATACGCTTTTGTAAGGATATGAGGGAAACATGCCTTTCTATAGTTCTGATTTTTAAGCAATCTCTGGTATTGGCAGTTGTGGTTTTTCCCTGATTATTGGATTTGCAGGGAGAAACCTTTGCAGTATCAATGATTTGCAAATTAGAAATATCACTTCTGTTTCCTTTTCTAGGTATACCAACTGCAGCCTTATCAAATATATGGAAAAACATAAGGTTAAACCAGATAGTAAGGCATTCCACTTGGTAAGTTCCTGCATACATAAAAAATCAAATCCTTCATATGTGTTACAGTTGTTTGAAGTAACAGTTGAACTGGTGTCAAGTCCAGTGTCACTAACTTTGCTTTATAAATAAAGTTAGGAATAACTGATACTCTGCAATCTGAAAATTGCAAAACCGCTTTATCTTCTCTCATTGATGAAATATCTTCTCACACTGATAAAATGGTTCTGAGTATCAGTCACTGGATTAGGTTCAGTATCAAGTAATTTTGATGCTTTTGTTCTTTAAGTCTTTTAGCCTGTAGTTATATTTGCAGTGTTGCTGCAATCCTTAGCCGTTTTGCTGCTTTGCATACTTTCAATGGCTTATTTTTTACTTTTAAAAAATTCCTATATGCTTGTTTGGTTTTTTTCCATATTCATTTTTAAGCTTTTGAAGAGACCTCAGAACAGACTTTCAATATGTAAAGGGAGCATGTTTAGAAATTTTTTGCAAGGGCAGACAGTGATAGGACATGGGGTAACGGGTTTAAGCTGAAAGAGGCTAGAGTTGGATTGCATATAAGGAAGAAATTCTTGACTGTGAGGGTGGTGAGGCACTTGGGACAGTTTGCACAGAGAAATTTTGGATGCCCCATCCCTGGAAGTGTTTTAAGACCAGGTTGGATGTGACTTGAACCAACCTGGAAGGTGCCCCTGCCCGTTGCAGGGGAGTTGAGACAAAATGGTTATTAAGGTACCTCTCAACCCAAACCATGCTATGATACAAGTTTGCGTCTTACAGACTTACAAAGAAACTAAGACATGGACATGTAGTTTGGAAATGTTTAGTATGTCTTCCTAGTTCACTAATCTTTTGTAGCTTTCTCATGAATACTTTGTAGAATCCTTGCAATAACTATTTTCTCTCTAGAATGTATAATGTTTTTAATGAAGACTCTGGTTAAAATTATGTGGTTGCTCAGCCCTGGAAGTCGTTGTATTATGTTGTTTCAGAAATTACTCTGTTGAGCCTTTTTGTCTGTGTTTTGAAGAACATTCAAGTTGCCACAAGAAACTGTATGTGTGTATTTAAGTACAGAGAAGAAAGAATTTAAGGGTGTCTAGCCTCTCTGAATGGACATCCTCCTTATCTTGATGTTTTCCTGCTCAGATAAAATGTGTTCAGCCTCGAATGATAAAGTAAATAGATTATTTGGGAGGTGGATGGGAGTGAGGAAGGAAAAGGAGATTTTTCCTCTTGGAGGTGAGAAGAACAAATTGGAGAAAAGGAAGATGGTGGAGAGGCCTGGGTGTCTGAGGGCCATGTGGCTTTTGCTCAAGTCACTGGAAGCTGTACCTTCCTGGATGATTAGGCACAAGGAGTTTTTAAGCAGCTGACTTCTTTCTATTCAGTACCCTTCCCTCCATATAAATTCTGGAATTTATCCTTCAGCCAGACCAGATCTGATGCAATATGCTTCTTGTGGCATAGTGCTTGAGCAGATTTGAATGGGGGTTTTCAAGCAGATGAGTTATACTTCAAACAGTCTAAAATAGAGCATATATTTAAGGTTCAGATTAAACCCAACAGTACAACCAGCTGAATCAGGTAGTGATTGCAGTTGTACTGTTATGCATTATTTACTGTGAACTGTCTCTGCTCTCTGAGGTTAATAGTTGGTGAAATACTAGAGATGTTTATGTAACCAAGGAAACCAGTCCTCTCTGAGAGAGGCCCACAATAAGACTTTCTCTGAACCAACTATCTTCTCTTACAAGCTATGAATGCTCTGTCCAAACCAACCTGACATTTCTTATGTGTTCTCTGTCTTGCAAGATTAGAAATTGTTCTCAACAGAACAACAAAACTGGACACAGAATAGTAATTTGAAAATAGTTTGAAACACTGCAGCATTTTCTCTTCTTTCTGCTGTAGCACGAGGGAATTGTAACTGTGTGAACATGCTCAGCGTATTTGTACCAAAAAGCAGGGATTACATTAACATGCACTGTCAAGGAATGGTGTCCTTTACCAGACCACTGCCCCTCTTCCATCCTTGGTTATATCTGTTAGTGCTGTTAGGATCAGACAGGGAGTTGGAACGTGGCCCCCAAACTGAACACACTCCTCAACTGGTACCTCACACACCTTCACTCAACACAGCTGATGGTGAGAGAGGGAGCTTTGTGCGACTTGGATGCTGTCAGTCAGTGTCAAGGAAGCTAAAAAGCAGTCAGGGCATTTAGTAGTGTAGATGTAGCTGTGTTCTTTAGGACCTCCCATAGCTCTGGATGTGGGAAAAGTTCATTAGCTGTAATAGAATTTTCTCTATTTTCTGCTAGCTGCAGTTCACTGGATCCCATTTGAAAAACCTGAGGTTTCCAGAATAATGTCTTAAAATACTGCTCAGGAGCTGCCAAAGTTTGAACATGCCTTAAGTTACCACTCTTGTTGTTTGATGCTAAGCTCAACTGCAGATGAATGCCTTGGGCCTCTGCAGCAAAGTCTGAACAAGTTCAATGAATGTCTTGGTACCGATTCTTCCAGAGGTATTCCAAGATCTTACTCTTTTACAGCTATTAAGATACAAGTACCTTTTGCTTTTTCTCTGCATCAGAACGGATTAAAAAGATGTGTATAATCTGCTGTTTTAAAATATGTAAATCCAGGGATTGTCAGTGCCAAAAATAAAATGTTTTGATTTCCCCACTTGAACAAACCAGATTTTTTCTCCTCTTTACAGACATTCATGTACATGGTCCCTTTTTACATGCAGAACTCATGTGTTAACTTAAAAAAACTTGGGCTCCTTCCTGCTTTTGCAGCTTACTATTTTTCCAGTTCCACATTCTTGATTTTTTTTCCTACTTACTTTTGCCCTAGAGAATGGTAAACAGCTACTGCTTCTGGGTGTTTTTCGTGATTTTTGGACTTGCATGTCGTTACTTTGGTCCATGTGAACTGTAGCAATTGTCCCATTCATTAATCATGTATGAGGTATATTGCATTTTTATTGTGTCATTTAGCCAAGTGATCTTTACATCAAGCAGTTTTTAAAATAGAAAATATTTGTAATAATAAGTGGAAAGTTCACTTCTGTGTTGCATCTGTACAAGGGGGCGGAAGCAAAGTTTTGATCCCCTGGGTGGATAATGGTTGGACAGTCATTTTGATTTCTTTTTGTATGGCTGGTCATGACCAAGACTTGCCAGCATGTGATGGACTGCTCTGGAATCCAGTCACCAGAAATGATGCTAGAATTTTGCAGTGCTTTTTAGTTGTGTTTTTCAGTGTGTTGACAGTTCTTTGTTCTGTTTTTCCTTTGTCTTTCCTGGCTCTTGGCATTCCTTTTTGAGGGAGTAAGAACTGGCTTGTTCAACATGCTGTTCTATAAAAACCTCGTGCAGACTCAGAGCTGAAATAACTTACTGTGAGTTCTTGTGGATGATGTGAAAAACAAAACTGGATTGATGGTTGTAATTCACAGTTATGTTCTTAACCATGCTGTCAAAACTGGAGGCTGAGGAGGGAAATGTACTTTCTTAACTTCTTAGCTTTTGAAGCGTGGAGATTTGCATTGTGGTTATGAATTCTCATTTATTGATAGTTAGTGGAAGGAAATGGCCAGTTCAGACTTAGATCATGACACTGGATCTTTTTAAAAAGGTGAATGTATGAATCCTATAGAAAGTATGAATAGGAAATGTAAATTAATATTATTCGTATATATAGTTTCTTGTTAGATCCACAATTAAAAAAGTTGAAAGTGAAGCATTTCTTTTAAAGAAATTTGTCTTTGACAATATGTCATGGTGTAGTTCTGCCTTGGACACTGTATTGTGTTGGTGAAACATGAAAATGCACTATTTTTCTGAGTAGTTATCTGAAGGTTATCTCATGTTGCTTGTCCAGCACAGCTGTATTCCACACTGTGGAGTTCCAGCTGCTGGATGGATGGAGAGAAGTATATGCATGTACACCAGACTTTCTGAACAAGAAACGTGTAGTTGAAGAATACATCACTGCAACTCAGCACTAGAACTAAATAAAATCGTTATGGTCCGGTGTTCCTAGTTCCCAAGGCCTCATCTGGGGTGTTGCGTCCAGAGGAGGGCCATAAAGGTGAGCAGAGGTCTGGAGCACCTCTCCTCTGAAGACAGGCTGAGAGAACTGGGCTTATTCAGCCTGGAGAAGAGAAGGCTCCCAGGAGACCTTACAGCACCTTTCAGTACTTTGAAGGGGGTCTCCCAAGAAAACAGGAGAGGAATAGTTTTTTGATAGAACAAGAGATAATGGCTTTATAATGAAAGAAGGTAGATTTAGATTGTATATTAGGGAGAAATTCTTTATTCAGAGGGTGATGAGGCACTGGAACAGGTTGCACAATGTTCTGGATCCCCTGTTGTTACAAGTGTTCAAGGTCAGGCTGGACCTTGATCAGGGCTCTGAGCAACCTGGTCTAGTTAAAGGTGTCCGTGCCCATGGCAGGGGGCTGGACTAACATACCTTGAAAGGGCCCTTCCAACCCAAATTATTTTGTGATTAAAGCTGCTAGTACATTGTGGAACCTTCTTGAATGGTTTTGATAGAACACTTGTGACTGGAACTGAGTCCTGGGCTTTGCAAGTGTAAATAGGTATTCTTTGATAGGAAGTGAAGTTACTGTTTTAACAGGAGAGAAGAATGTGGTTATGCCATTTATGGTTAGGCTTTTTAGTTCAGATACATTTGTATCATCTTGTTGTTCAGGAATACAGTGAAGTTTCTAGAAATGGTTTTGGTAATGTAAAGGTGTTTTTTCTTTTCTTTCCCTTTTTCTTCTTTCAGCTTCAGAAATTGCTCACTATGGATCCAATAAAGAGAATTACCTCAGAACAGGCTATGCAGGATCCTTACTTCTTGGAAGATCCTCTTCCCACATCCGAGTAAGTGGTCAGTTTATTAACCTATCAGTGCATTCAGAGATGCTTTAGAACTGTGCTCTTTTCTCTGCCCTAAGTATGTTTGTGAATATTGAGCTAAATACTGTCTAACAACCAAGGAAAGCTATAACCACTAAAATGCCATTCGTGGTTTTTAAAATTAAGTAGCATTTTTATTAACCTCTTGCTTTATGGAACTTTGATCCTATTAGTTGCAGCACTAATCTTGTTACTCACTGACAGGTTGATTATGCATGCTACAGATCTTGGTAGACAACTGCTAAGTGCCCGCAGGTCCACTTCTCTGCCTCAGAATGTCAGATGACAGTCTTTAATTAGTTTACATTTTTGTCTTAGCCTTTGTTGTAAATTCACTGGGTGGGGAAAGTCAACTCTGTGTCTCTGTGCTGTCATCCTTAACAACTTAAAACCATTTTCTGTAGACACTCCTCTTTTTTGTTTGCACAGGCAGATTTACAAAAGGGAGAAAATTTATGGACAATGAATGATTTCATTAAAAATTAAGCTCCTCTTCCAAAAGATTAGCCAGAGAGCATGACTGTACACCCTTTTAGAAAAGCTATTAGTACATCCTGTGTGTGATTCTGTACCCTTATGTAGGGAAGAATTTATAAAATATGTATACTTATAAGGAATTAATTAAAAATGAAATTATTTCTAAAGGCTACTGGATTATTTATAGCATCTCCTGACCTGTCTCTGTGATTTAAAGTCATGCAAATGATTGGCTGTTGCAGAAACTGCTTTTAGGATAATGTTTGGTTTTTTTCTCAAGCTTAGGTTGATGTTTTAATGTGAATACACAGTGAGTAGTGCTAACAGGTGTACAGAGACTTTATAATAAATACATTCTACTGATGAAGGGCAGATAAATATTAGCTTGCGGTAGCAAATCTATGTGGACTGTGAGATATGAATTGACAGGTGAAATTTCTAGTTACTTTTAAACTTTTTTTCCCGGTGGTTTTATTAATAGTCAGTGAAGTTTTCAGGAATATTTTTAGTTAGTCCTGAGGCTGTGAATTATGCAACAGCTATAGTGAGAGAGCTCTTTGTGCTCTTGCAGATACCTAGCAGGTGATGTACCTTTCTAACCAACAAAAAATTACTGGGAGCTTAAGATAAGTGTATAAGAGTCAAATGAACATTAAAATCAAATGTGAGTAAGTTTTTACAAAGTTCAGAATATGGTGGTAGACAGGGAAAACTTCCCCCTCAGTTACAGGTACTAAATGATGGGTCAGGTGACTCGAAACTATCATGGGTGAAGTGTGAATCTTACAGGTCTATCCCTTGTGTTCTAATACAGTGATAAATAGACTCTTTTGGGGGACAGTGTTTTTGCAGGTTGTCAAATCCCTTACCCAAAACGAGAATTTTTAACAGAAGAAGAACCAGATGATAAAGGAGACAAAGTAAGTACTAGAAGAACAGTATCATCATGTTTCACTGGCTTTTTACACTATTTCCTGATTTCATGTTATTTCATGTACTGCTTTTGAGTTGAAATTTTTCTTTGTGTTTAAATAATTGAGAAGAACCAGCAGCAGCAGCAGGGCAATAACCATACTAATGGAACTGGTCATCCAGGGAACCAAGACAACAGTCACACACAGGGACCCCCACTGAAAAAAGTGAGAGTTGTTCCTCCTACCACTACCTCAGGTGGACTTATTATGACCTCAGACTATCAGGTATTTTGTTTTATTCACATATTGTGTATTTGCTTTTCATGTTCAGAGCAGAATATTTCTTCAAATTAAAAATGTAATTTTGTAAATGTCACTGTATTAACTGTTAGCTTTGGTCATCTTTCAAATTTTTTTTCCGAGTCATTTAGTTGATGGTTTGTTGATATCCTCGTGAATTTTCGGTTAGCAATAAGGAAATTAGGATCAGACATCATTGGAGTTACTATTTATTACCTTCATATTAGGGAATGCTAATGGTTATGGACCAGGAGCCTGTTACGCTGTGCTCTGTATCACCTAAAAATGCCATTTCTTGCTTGAACAAGCCTGTAATGGTAAGAGACAGAGGATATTGCAGTAAAAAAGGTGTGAAATAAGAATCTGAACAAGTGTTCTAGTTGGGTAAATGGGTGGTGAAACAGTATTTTGGATGACAAATAAAGATTTGGCATGATGCTGTTGTAATATCTCTTTTGAAGATCAAGGGAAATTCTGGATTAAGTAAGCCAAATATTACAGATCTGAAGACAAGTGAGGTGGTGGCAGTCAGTGAGAGAGGAAGAAAAAACCTTGAGGAAAACATGAAAAATGTGTTCTGGCCTTCCTACATTTGAGCTTGTGCTCAAACATTAAGAAATCAGAGCCTGGAGTATAAGAATATCTTGGCCATCCCCGGGAATGATACCTGAGGTTTTGTGTTTGGATGAGGCCACTACTGGAGACTGGGGAGAAGAAAGTCAAGGACAGAACCTTTAGTTTATACAAGCTAAGAAATTATAAAAGAGGAACAGGGAAGACTTCAAATGATACACAGGAGCAGTTAGAGAAGGGCAGATTTTGGAAGCCTAGGGAATAGGGGATTTCAAGAGAAGGCATGCTGCTGGAAATGTTAGCCTGCAGGAACTAACCATTGCATACTGGTTCACATGGAATGCACAGTACAGGCAGCCAGTTGGCAGTCAGTCTTGGACGAAATCAAAAGATGGGGAAGTTGGAAACTACTGGCAATGTTTTCAGTTAATTTAAATATTAATATCTAAATGTGAGACCCTGATAATGAGAACCCACTTAGCTGGGCTTATAGTCTGTAGCAGAATGTAGGGAGAGTGAAAAAACAGAGCCAGTAAAGCTGCTGCTGTCAGATTGCCTCTCAGTTTGATACGGCTTCTCCATGAACCACCAGTGGGCTTTGAAATCTTGCATTTCAGAGTTTGTTCCTGAGAGTACCAGATAGCCTCAGAAGCCGCCTGGGGGCATTACCTTCATCCATACCTAAATCTGTGTACTCTCAGCATTGGCCAAAACTTGAAAGTACTACAAAAATGTAAAATAAGATCATTTTCAGGAGCTTTATTGTGAGACCCTTCATGTAGTCCCCAAGTGCCTTTGTTCATTTTATCCCAGGACATCAATAACACATCAGTTTGCAAGTCATTCTCCTTGAACAATACACATTTTTTGAGCTATTTGAGACAGTGGTGAGCCTTAACTACAGTGCTGTAGGGTGGGGTGCCTCTAAGTATAAATGTAATCTTTCTTTTAGTAGGATTATCCATTGCAGGCACTCTTACAGGAGTTTCATCCCTTTCAATAATCTGGCAAGCTGCAGTCAATTGCTGTTTTGGCCTTTTAATTGGCTCTTTCTACCACTTCTTAAAAACATACACACAGAGCAGAAGGCAAATGCAGCCATAACTTTCTTAAGCTTGCCTTTGGGTGGAGTCACCCATCTAAAAGGCTGATTCAGAGACTGTGTGTACTGTGTCAGGGAGCTCCATTTACGTGCCCTATTTACATGCCCTTCACCTCATTTTGCTGCTGCATCGTGGCATTTTGAACAAACTTCAGCTCATAGTTCTTTGAGCCAGAGCTGAAGCTTGCTGGCTGACTAGTCAGAGGACTTGAATTGCTCGGCCCAAGTTGGCATTGATTTGTTTCCAGTTCATGCTCATCAGAATTTTTGTACTCGCAGATACCCATCCTGGGATTACGGCTGGGGGCAGCCCTTGCAGACAAATAAAATTTCAGAATACTCTTTCATTAAGATAATGGTAACTGCTGCTTTTCTGTCTCAGGAGCTCTTACTGGTAACATGACTACTCCTGACCAGTCTTTCTGCTGTCTCTCCAGGAGGGGAAATAACTGGTTTTCAAAAAAAATACATATTTTTCCCCCTGGCCTTGCAAAGAGGCAGTCAGTAGATTTGTTCTGATAAAGGTGTCTGGAAAACATGATAATCAACAAGAGGAGACCTGAACTTGCTAGCACTAGAACAAAAGCAGTTAAGAGTTTCCTACTGACTGTTTCAGGTCTTCCTGAAAAAAATTCCTCACATTTTTTGCTTCTGATCCAGCAACTTGAGGAGACGGCAAACAAACATTACAATACAGCCCTCTGTTTTAATCAAACACCTGTTCCTTTGTTCTTCATTTGATTTGCTCAAATTCCCCATATAAAGCTTGTGAAGAAGGATTGCCATCTCCTGGGCAAGGCACACTAAGACAGTTTCTGCATTCACTCAGAAGTCAAATTACTCTCTGCAGGGCACATTGACCTGGTATCCTTTTCTACCATGCATAAAAACAGTAGACACACGGCACACAGACTTTCTTGCCTCCTTGTTTAAATCTGCAACGTGACACTCCCAAAGGCAATTAAACTGATTAAACAGGCTGGAGCAATTCCACTGCTCTGAGCTTTTGCTTGTGATGACCCTCTGGGTGCTTAATGGTATTTAGAAAGGATTGGATATTTACTTTTGTTCTTAAGCAAAAGCCATTTGTTGCTCTGGGTGTCATGAAAGAAACTGATTTTTCATTGCTTCTGTCTTAAAATCAGATCTGTTTTAGAAGTCAGGATGCAGGGAGTGTTTTACAACTGAAATGTGTGGTCAGTTTTAAATGGTTAAACTTGTGATGGTTTTCTATATACAGGAACCATGCTTGGTCAAAAACAACACTCAAGAACTTTTGCCCTTTGAAGTACATCCTGTATTTGTAACATGGAGAAGGGTGACCCAGAGCTGTGACCCCTCTCTTGATGAGTGACTTTGTGACATTTGCCTTTAGCCTTGAGAGAAGGACTAAGTTCAGTCACTGTGCTAATGGTGCCGTTCAGGAGTGCTGGTTTGTTCCCACTGACATTTAAGTGCTGGTCCAGTCATTTCTCCCCCTTTTCTCTAGAGGTGTTAGCTCAGTCCTGTGAGTGTATGTTAACAAGGAGAGTAAGCCTCTTTTATTTCTGCCATCATCTCAGCATCCTGGGCATAGCTTCTGTTCTAAATGCTGTACAGCAAGAATAAATGGGGTTTTTTGTTTTATGTTGTGGCTTAATATGTACTTTCTCAGGGTGTTGGTTCACCACAAATTTTTGCTATTCAGCTCCCAGTAGCAATACCCTAGTCCTGGAATAGTCACTTTAGAAGTTTCCAGACCTTTTCTAGAAGCAGCTTTTCCTAAAAAATATAATACGTCCTGTGATACCAAGAATTCAGAAGCCACACAGTTTCTAAATGCTGCAAAGTTTGTGAGGGCATATAAACCTTAACATGAATGTAAACCAGCACAGTAATGTACTGAAATTGTGTTAATTTAATGAAATCTTAAATGCTACTAAGTGGTCAGATCCTTAGATTGCAAATCTCATAGGCAGTCCTTCTTTCCTTTATAACACGTGATCGGTAAATAATAACTTCTGGGTGAAAACTGAAGTAGGCAGTTGTTGGTTTGCTGAGAGCTTCTTACAATGATGAATGCTGCACTCAGTAAATAACTGTGGGAGTGCTGGTCGAAAGGGGCCTCCAGAGACCATCAAGCCAAGTCTCCCAATTGGAGCAGGGCTGTTGCTAGTTCTGACTCACTGAGGTTAGCTTGGCTTTGTTTAGCTGAGTCTGAAAAACCTTCATAGAGAGAGATGTCACAGACTCTCTGGACAGGTTCTTCCAGTGCTGTACTGACCCCTTAGTGGTCCCTCCTCCAGTGTCCCACCTGAACCTCCCAAGCCACCATCTAAGGACATTTTTCCCTGAAATACCTGGTTCCACTGAGGAACATGTTGCTGTTGTCTTTAAACTCCACTTCAAGTATTTTATGGCTATTGGTAGATGACACCTTAGCCCAGTCACAGTGCTCTCAGCCTGTAATCCTGGGTCACACAAAGGGTGGCAAATACACCTTCTATGTGTGAAAATCCCCATAGTAAGGCAGAGTGGCTCATCAGCAGTAAGATGCCTCACCTGGGCCTCCACCCCAGCCTACCTTCCTGGTAGGGGAAGGGAGCAAGTGGAGAAGACCACTGCAGTGAGTGGTGGCAGCCGTGTCATGTGCAGGTGCACAGCAGCCATCTGGAGGTTTGACTCTGATGGGTGGAGATTCACAGGAGGCCATTAGGGTGGATAGCAGAAGGCTGACAACTGTCACTTTCCTATCTGGTATTCCTGATGTCTGTTACCTGCTGTAATCAGAGCAAGTGAAACGAAGCCTGCAAGTGCAGCTGCTTTGAGGCTGTGTGTGCTGGGTGCCTCTTGAAGAAGCGAGTCAGTAGGTGAAATTGTCCTGCCATGTCCATGTCACGAAGGATTGTGTGTCTGTGCTTCCCCCCTGCAGCGTTCCAACCCCCACGCTGCCTACCCCAACCCCGGACCAAGCACATCGCAGCCACAGAGCAGCATGGGATACTCAGCTACCTCCCAGCAGCCGCCGCAGTACTCGCACCAGACGCACCGGTACTGAGCTGCACCCGGTGCCGTCGGTGCGCCGTCGCCAACGCTGCAGGACCGGCCGTGCAGCCGCGCGCCAGGAGCCCGGCTTGGGCCAGAGAATGTACTGTACAACCACACCTCCCACCTGTCCCACCGCCACGACCCACCCCCTGCCACGGGGCCGAGTGGGGGCTCCCACGTTGTACCTGGTTTTGGGGTTAGACTTGAAAAGAAAGTGCTAGCACAGTTTGTGTTGTGGATATGCTACTTCTGTAGTTTACTTGACATGGTTCAGACTGACCGATGCATTTTTTTCAGTGACAGTCTGTAGCAGGTGAAGCTGTGAAATGTGCTAGGGGCAAGCATTTTTGTTGTCGTATGTGGTGAATTCTCTTGGTGTAACAACTTTATCTGACCAATAAACTGGTCATCTTTGAACTGGTACTTGAAGCATACAGTATATGTTACCATGGCAAAAAAGCAAACTAACCGTAACTCTCAGTTTTAATAGACGTTTATTTTTAGTGACTTTTGTGGGTTGTTTCATTTTCCACCTAGATCAATGTTTTATGACCGACACAATTGCTGTGATGAGATTTTTTTAAGAACATGAAAGCGTTTGCATTTTTTCCCAGCAATTACAAACGTCCCAAAGATTTATTTCCAACATAAGTTTTGTTTTTGTTTTGAAATCTATGACTTGACTGGTATTAAAGCTGCTATTTGATAGTAAAATAAGTATGTTGTCATTGATATAAACATGTTTGGTTCAGCAAACAAACTAAATTGATTGTCATAGACAGTGTTTTTATTTTTTTCCTGTTGGTGTTAATGATTTGTGAGCATGCTTTGGGATTAAAAAAGCATGAATGATATTTCCTAAAAAGGTGCGGCATCCGTTCAGATATTTTGTCATGATTTTTGAGAACCAGCTTGGTGTAGTGGATTTTAAATTCTGTTCAGTTAATTTTTTTTTTAATGTTCGCACGTTGTTTAGGGGTGCCATTCCTACTGCAGAGGAACAAGGTGTTAGGAGAGCCTTAGAATTTATGAGGAAAAACTTACATACAATGTACTGTATCAAACTATTTTACATGAATGACACAAGTATTCTGAGTAAAAAAAATCAAACATTGTTAAAGCAAGGTGTTATGTAATAAATTTATTTTTCATAAATCTGCATATGACCTTTGCCTGTATTCCTTTTTATCAATGAAAACACCCTGCTCCCACATCCATACATCTTTATCAGATTGTGTCCCGAGAAACGGCATCCGACAGGAATTTGTCTTGCAAGGCAGGCTTCCAGTAACTGGTGAGAAGGATAATTTTTCTTTTAAACAGCAGAAAAAAAAGGCTTTACTGTTGTTCTGTTCATGTAGCTGATCAGCTGGAGATACTCTAAAAGTGAGTTCATTACTAGCAACATTTCCTAGATCAGAGAGCTGCTTTTCATCTACAAAATCCAGAGACATTCCTGTCTGGATAGTTCTACTGAGGTTTCACACCGTGATTTTGACATAAATATATGCAATATGCGCAGGATATTTTTCTGCAGGAGCTTCATGTAGCATGAAGATCAACTGGTGTGATTCATCCAAATGCACTGAGATGCCAGTGGGGGGCAAAACAAAAACCAAATTGTTTGCCAGCCTGAAAGGCAGAGTATGTTTGAGGTGAAGATAAAACTACCTGACTGGATGGTGTACAGGTTCAAGTATTCAGGAGACTTAAAACTAAAGAAGATCTGAGTGCAGAGTTTATGCTGCTTTTTTGGCACTATATAGATGCCCTTTTAATTTTGACATAAGAGGTGTCAAAATCTGTCTTTCCTTGGTTTCTGGAACAAATGAGTATAGAGTGCCTTAAACTACTTGGTTTTCTTTTCAAGTGAAAGCATTTTTAGTTTTTATCCTTAATTTATATATAGGCTTTAAGCTTGCCCATTCAGTTTGTCCAGACTGTTCCCAGGTACCAAAATGGTGCCAGGAATAACTTTTTTTTTTTCTAAAGTGCTATTGGCCCAGATTTATTTCCTGTAAATGCATATTCATATTAATGCATAATAGATAATATTATTCATGTCAAAGCAGACTTTATTTGATACCACTATATTGTGATGTCTCCAGCTGAAAAGTAGGAGGCTTGCTTTAATTTCATTTTTGCAAAAGGAAATGCATCCAATTGACAAAAGGTGCTCTTGCCATTAGTTTATGCTTGAATTTCATTTTCTTATTAAGAATGTATTTGACATGAAGATGCAGCTTATCAAATAATTATAATAAAACTAAATTATATTCTGTATTTTGTTTTGAATAGCCTGCTACTCTCAATTTCATTCACTCATATTCTCATTTTTAGTAGATTTATTGCAGATTACATCAACAAACATCCTACAGGGAAGTCAAATCTTAATATTTGACTTGTACAGATGTCTCTGTCATCTAGTCATTTATTAGGAGGTACTTGAGGTTTCTTTCTCTAGGACTTGGAAAAGTTTTTCAATGTTTGGTATAACCTCTGGTACCTTCAAGACAGGGTATGATTCTGTATTGCAGATAAGGTCAATCACATCATACTCATGATAATTATAAAGGATCTTCTGCATCGAATAAGCTTTTTAATACTGGCAAGGCTCTAAATTACTTTCCTGAACTGTATAAAAATGTATTAATCCCTTTTGTTATGCTCTTCATGGGGCTTTTACATGAGGGTTACAGAGAGGGGAGGAGAAGAAAGCACCTTTGAGAAGGGTTTAATAGAAGAGTTACAAATTCCCATGAGGAGACAGCAGCAGCAGCAGCCAGTGTGCGAGCTGTGCCTCTTTCCTCACATGGCTCAGCTTTTGTTACTGGATTCAAGAACTTCAAAGCTTTTCCTTATTCACCAGCAATTATCTGGACCCATCTAAGTGCATTTAAAATAGCTGGAGTCTGGGAGCCTGTCTTTGTTGCTGTGATTAAAGGACAAATTGTTTTGCTAGAGTAGGCTTACGTTGAAAATGGGCTACAAGCTTAACTTGATCGTGAGGATAAATGTGCCTATTGCACCTTAACCTTGGCACTCCCAGCAAGCCTGGCCTGTGGCAGCTCTGCATTTATCATACCAAATAAGGACCCAGCTGCTTTAAGAAGAAACAAATAACTTTTGCACTGATCCCTTTTGAAGAGGGTTTCAGCATTAGTGGTGGGAGGAACAGTCCCACCTTCCTAGAGGGAAGAACTAGAGGACTGTTTTTGTCCTGTTATTTCCTGGGTGTGTGTATATATAACTAGGAAAATACTCAGTGCACTCACCGAGCTGCCCATGGCAGTGCCCAAGCAATGCCCAGTTGAGGGGGTAGGCCGTTGTTCAGATTTTCTTTTAGCTTTTTTTTTTAGGCTGGATATTGGAGAAAGTTTCTTCACCCAGGGGGTGGCTGGACAGTGGAGAACAGGCTCCTCAGGGGAATGGCTGTGGCACCAAGCCTGCCCGAGTTCAGACACTTAGATAATGCTCTTAGTCATGTGCTGTGATTTTTGGGGTTGTCCTGTACAGGGCCAGAAGTTGGACTTTGATGATCCTTGTGAGTCCCTTCCAACTCAGGGTATTCTATGATTCCTTCATTCTGAAGCCACTGCTGGGCAAACTCTCTTCTGGCTTCACTGAAAGGCCAGCTGTGACCTCTGCCTGTGTGGTGGCTGTTGATGATTTAATGGGCATGGTTAGGCAGTTTGGCTGCCACCAAGTGGGGCAGTAGGAAAGACATAGAGTATTTTTTAGAGCCCGGTGGTGAAGTTGCAGACCTGCCATTTGGGGTAAATATTGTTGCCATTGTTAGGATGAGCTTCATTTCTCCAGAAGGAATGAGTAATGTGGTGCACCCTACACCCTATTTTAGTTCCTCCCCTGAATATAGCAGCTTTTTTTTGTTGGGTAGGGCAGCCATCCCAGCATCTTCCTTCAGGCTGAGTGGTGACAGTGCTTCAGGCTGCCAATTCTGAGACAGTTTAATATCCAGTGTCCCTGGAGACCAAGGTAGATGAGCCTAATTCAGTGTAATTTGCTTGTCACAGCTATGGATAAAGAACACTGTGAAATAATTTGTCAGGCCTCTGAATGATGGGATGTACAAACTGCTCCAGCAGCAGGATAGAGAGAAAAAAAGGTGCTTACCCTTTGAAAGCAAAATAGAAACAAAGCTGCTGCTGTTGCTACCAGGTCTCTTGCAGTAAGTTCCTGTCCTCGAGGATTTCTGGCACCTGTTATCTTGGTGGTTGGCTTCAGTGATGGCAGGAGCTGTCTCCAGAGGACTGTCTGTACTTGCAGAGAGCCTGTGCTGGAGAACTGGGCACTGGCACTGATGTTAATGAAGCCATTGCCATGGGTTGATGCATGCCAGCTCCAGCCCAGGATGGGAATCTGGATGAACTCCATCACTGCTCTGAAAGATCCCATGTCACAAGATGTTGAAGAGTACTTTTCAGCCTGCCAGGATTAGGGTGGCTTTCCTTGGCTCCAGTTTAATTATCCCTGAGTTTAACTATCCCTTTGCCTTTCTGGTCCTATGTAGGCGGGCTGGGTAGTGCCCTGAGCCAGGGGAGATGGGGAAAGAGCTGGTGCAGGAGTTCAGTTGGCACACAGCTCTGAGCCCACAGAACCACCAAGGACAGCCTTTATGGCATGGCTTTTGGGAAGGGTTTCTGTTTGGTCAGCTGGGGATGTGAGAAAGCTGCCATATCCTTGGAGCAAGCCTTTGTTTAATGTTTGTGGGAGCTTTGGATTTGTACAGTGTGTCACCTACAGTGTGTGAAGAGCAGCAGCCTCTCTGACACCCATGTGGTACATACAGAATGCAGCCGGCTGACTGAGGGAGAGAGGGAGATGAGGTAAGGATTTGTGTACACACAGTGCTTCCAGCAGTGCTGAGAAAGAGGTGAAAAACCCTTGGGCAGGTGCTTATGGAAGGCCCATGGTTACACCTGTCCCAGAGGCACTCTCTCAGAAGGCCCAGAGGTGTAAAGAGCACCCCTGTCTTTCATGGGAGCTCATTCCTTCTCTGACCCATTGTGCCAAAATCTGACCGTGTCCTACACTGGTTTATGCAGGGTTGCCTTTAATATTTGATCGTCTCACAAGGTGCTGGCCAGGTGTGCTAGGAGCTGCTCTTATTAATCAGCTTCTAAAATTAAAGTTCTGTGCCTGTTTATAGTGTTTCTCAAGGGACTTGTGAAGCTTCCTACATTAGCCAATCTCCACCTTAGCAAGTTCGTGCCCTTACCTGGGCGGGGGAGACATTTTGTTCGGCATTCTTCACACCTGCTTCAGCCATGTGCCCTTTAGATCAGAATATGGAGATCCTCAGCAAACTGTGGAGAAGGATTCTTTGGGAATAAATCCTGCATTTGGATGCCAGCAATGATCCCTGTGGGAGGGGTGGTTGTGCTCTGAGGTGTGCTCAGCTCAATGCAGATAGCTCATAGCTCGGGCACTCCAGATATCCTCTACACAAGCTTCAGGCTTTGCTCTGGCTCTCTGCCCCACCTCGCTTTCAGATCAAGAAAAGAAGAAAGGAGTGTGATGTCCCAGCCCAGGAAATCCCTGTATAAACTCCTAAACTATGTTCCACTCCCACCAGCCATGCAGGTATGTAATACAGCTGCACAATTTACTTGCACACCAGACAAAACCAGCTGGTTTGAAAATCCCCTCAGTGTCTTTGGAGGCCTTGCTGGTTGAGCCCTGCGGGGACTTGTGACACAGAGCAGCCTGTGCCTCCTGAGTGATGGGCAGACGATGCCCGGGGCTGATGAGCAGCTGCTTGGTCAGATCTCATCCAGCCCTGCTCCGTGGGTGAAGAGGTGAGGCTGTCATTTGCAATCACACGCTTCTGCAGCTCCCCAGGAGGCTCAGGCAGTGCTGGGCGGGTCTGAGGGGAGGAGGGAGGGTGGTGGCTGCGGGCAGGGTGCTGGTCAGTCAGGCTGACTGTGCCCTGCGGCTCAGCAGGACATTGATGGCTCGAGGTGCTGTGGGGACCCGCTGTCAGAAGGGACAATCTGCTGGAAAACCTCCTTTTGTCCAACTGAGAAGTTGGAGAGTGTGTGGGAGCTCAAAGGCAGATCTAATGGTCTGAAGGAGGAGAGCAGCTCATGTCCTGAAGCTGCCTTACACAGCACCCAGTTCCTCACGGTGCTTCAAGCGTCTGCAGGGATCTGCAATCCTGCTTCCAGCCCCTGGGAATTTATTGCTGTGCCCTTGCCCATGAAATATCAGTGAGTGCAGCACCCCAAGTGTGTGAACAGTGAGGCACAGTCAAGGGGGAAGTTGGTGACACAGGTGCCAAACCACTGCTTTAATGAACCACACGCTGGGTCACGTTTACAGGAGATGGGTCATTTTGGTTAAAATATTAGAGAGAGGGGGATGGCTTTAAGAGTGATTTTAGCTTGTGTCAGGAAAGAAGGCAGGGAAAATGGATCAACATGAAACATTATCATGGAAGCTTGTCTGTCACATTTGTCTATTTGTTTGATGTGGGAGTAGCCTTCCCCGTGGAGGGACCTCCCGAGCCCCCAGACTCCTCCCCCTGGTGGGCTGGATCAGCTCCTAAAGATCCCGCCCCAGAACTTGCCAGTATAGTTTAGGTTTCTGCCAAGTCATAGTGATCTGCAATTTCTGTGTTTCATCATTGGTTCTTGTGTTTGTCACTTCCTAATTGCTCTCCACCCCTGTTCTGGAACCCTCGTTGATGTACGGTTGCTGGTTGGCTTTGTACCCCTACTCCCTCCCCTTCTTCCCTCTTATAGGATGAGCCAGTCCGGCTCATCCCCAACTCTTCCCCTTACCCCTTCCCTGATTGGTTGTCTTCTCCGTATAAAACCTCATGCGCAGCCCTCGGGAGGGGCTCTCGTGAGGAGGATCTAGTAGAGTAAGGCCTGTTATTGCCGCACCGAGAGTCTCTCTTTCTCTCTTTACTCCGCCAGTTGCGTTTTCTTATTAACGGGGGTCTAGAAGGCCAACAAGAACCCTTTCCCTATTCCCTTACGCCTGGGTTCTGAAGCCTCTGGAGGGACTTGCTTCCTCCCCGTTGGCAACCACGAGCTTAGCCTCTGGGACACAGAGGTTTTCAGACCACCAGCAACCTATCCCAGGTTGCCTCCCCGACCCCCCGGGGCACCTTGTATTGGCCCCGAAACTATAATTATTAATTTTTATTTTTATATTTTGTTGGTTTTTTTTTTAACAGAGAAGAAAAAGTATGAAACCCAGTTCACTGGGAACTAGAAGGAATGATATCCCAGAGGGTTATGTTTTAATGGAGTAACCTATCCTGCACCATGCAGTGTCCATAAACCAGCAACATGCACATACCTCAAAGGAAAAGCCAGGCTGGAATCTGGGTTGGGAAGACAAAGTGGGTGTAACAAACCTGCATTTTGAACAAAAGGGGAGTTGCCCCCTGGTTTGGTTCCAGCACATTGAGCACATATGCCCATGGGCAGTGACTGATCCCAGAGTTGCTGCAGCCACAAGTGCTGCTCCTGGGATTCAGTGTGTTTGAGGGGGGTCCTGAAGGGTTCGGGGCCACAGGCAGGAGAAGGGGTGGTGCAGCTTTTGTTTCTACTGTGGTTTTTTACAGAACATTGCAAAATGGGGCAGAGAAGCCCCGGTGTCCTACCCAGATGACACTGAAATATAGAGATGCCATCACTGTTCTTGAATCTTCAGTTTATTGGTTAATTAAATGCATTTCCAGAGAAAAGGGTTAAACATCCACATTGAAAGCCATTTTCACTGGCTGAAAACCTAATTAATTGGTTGTAAAAATTACTTTCCTCAACAGCAGCACTTTGAACAGTAGTATTTAAACAGGGTAGTTTATGCTCCTTGAGGTTACAAGTACGTCTTTTCTGATCCTTAACATTCCTTATGTAATTCTTAACAATGCCAGGAATTAAAATATTGATTATGCTAATTATTTATAAAATGTTAATATCCAAGAGCTATTCAGAACAAAATCCTGTGCATAAGGAGCAATGATGCAGAGCATGGCCTGTCCTGAGGGGTTACTGACCTTCATAGTGATATGTCAGGGCAGATTATTGTATATATGTATATATTTTTTTCCCTTCTTGGTATTTCAGTCAATCTTTTGATCTGAAAATCTTACGGCATTAATGGCTTGGAGCCGATGCAGTTGGGGGATCAGGATCTCCCAAATAAACCATCACACATCCCCTCAGGCTTCCCAGTCAGACAGTGAGGGGAAAAAAATCACCTGAGACGTGTCAAACCACAGAGCAGGGAAGGATATATGTGGATATGTCATGGACTGAAAAAGTTGAGGCCATGGTAAGAGAAGTTAAAAGGTGTGCCTGAATGAAAAGTACCTAGAGAGAAAAGCAAACCAGTATTCTGGAGATATTTTGCAAATGTAGCTCTCAGGCTCTTACTGTTCAAGCCTCACACAGAGGGTGCTATTTCTAATAAATATTTTAGGCAGTAAAACATCCTTCAGAGAGGGCTTCTACATTCCCGTTGTGTGCCTTCTTGCTGGGAGAAGTCTGCCTTAGCTGCTTCAAATATTCAAATGCTTGATATATAGTAACTGTTTTATGGAAAAATGCCTCTGGGTGAGATGTGTTTAATAGAGAGAGGCTAATATGTGAGTGATTTATCTCATTTTGCTAAGTTCATGCCTGTAATTCAATAACCCCATGAGCTACACTTAACTGTATTCAATAAAGATGATCTAGAGGAGATGTTCGTGCAGGTGAAGGATTCAAGAACTGGAGGAAAGGTTGTTATAAATAAGTGGGTTTGAAGTAAACAGCGAGCTCAGGCAGAACTCTCCCGCAGGATAAATGTCTTGAGCATCATTAAACCAGTACAAATGGCTCTGTGAGCTGCAGAGATTTTTTCCTCTGAAAGGAAAAAGCTGTGAGAGAGACTTTCATTAGGGAGAAAATGCCACCTTGCACTCTGGCCATGACCCAAATCCTGCAGCAATCCTTCGCGAGCTGTCATCTTGGGGAGCATCCCCAACAGAGCGTGCTGGATCCTCTGGCAATGAGGCAGCGTTACCAAGAGCACAGGGAGGTGGTTTTACAAGCACACAGAGGAAAGAGGTGTGACAGCCCAGGGCTTTATCCTCCACCTGCTTTAGAAAACCTTCAGACACGTACTTGGGTGTGCAAAGTGCTTTACAGACAGCGCTGCCTGCAAGCTCTGACAGCATGACAAGGAAATGCAGTCTCTAAAAGCTGTTCAGGGCTGTAATTGCCCAGTTTGATTGTAAAACTAAAGTAAACAGCACTGGCAGCTGAGTCACCCAATTGCACACCTGAAGCACTTGTAAGTTAGGTCTAAAAATATCTTGTGTGCTTCTAAGTTACTGGCTGTATGGAGAAGGAAAGGGCACTGAAAAATAAAGGCATCACAGCATTGACAGTGATTGCACAAAGGGCTTTGGGGTGAGGTGTGAGCGTTGTCCCTGGCCCGGTGCTGTGGCCAGCACGGCTGTGTGTCTGTCCAGCACTGGTGGCTCGCTGTGTGCAGCTGCAGGTGCCAGCCTGGGCCAGGAACGGGCTCTCACAGCCCCACAGCCAAGTGCAACAGCCTGCCCCAGACAGCCAGTTCCTAGTTGAAGATGTGGAGCAGTTGCAATAGCTGGGGAGAGTTTTTCAGCCGAAAAGGTGATAGAAGAGGCCTGGGGACAGCAAATAGACCATGGCCATTCATTGCCTTTTCCCAGCCAATGCCTTGGAGGCATGGAGCAAAAGCAGGAGGCAGCAGCTTCAAAACAGAGAGGTGCTTTCACACTGCATGTCATCACACAGTGGGGCTCTGCCATGGGAGCCTGTCAGTGCCAGCCACAGCTTCAAAACGTGGCAGGAAAAAGTCATGAAAGGAAAATAATTTAAACTATTGCCTACACCAACTCTGGCCCAGGAGATCCCTTGGATCCCCAGGGGTGAGGAGGACAGGTTGGGAGGGTGCTGCAGTGGGTTCACCCTGTCCTCTCTCTCCTCCCATGGCATCTGTGGCTGGTAGGGACAAGCTGTGGGGTCAGATGGACATTTGGTCTGACCAAGGGTGGCTGCTCCTCTGTGACAAGCAGTCACACAGTGGGGGCAGCTGTCCCTGAGCCACCACATGAAGGTCACTCTGTGGCTGCAGCCTGGCAAATGTGCTGTTCTCAGCCCCCTCAGTCCTGCAGTGTGGCCACTTAGCCAGCACGGCTGGAGCCTTTGGATATGGGATGCATTTGCCTGGTCATCGCCTGATAGTCAAAGCCCAAAATCTTCAAAAATGTGAAAGTCAGCCCTGGAGCAAAGTGAATGAGAGGAGACACTGAGCCGGCAGGGTTAGAGGAGATGAGAGAGCGAAGGTGCCAGAACTCCTGGGGCACCTGCTACTGCTACCACAGCTCCTGGTGCAGGTACCACCTAGAGCTTGGGCATTGCTGGAGGGAGTGGGAAGGGCCTAAGGAGCTGTAGAATAGTTGGCAGAGACAGAAGGGAGAGCAGATGGAGGAAAGGACAAGCATGAGCAGTGGGAGCACCCCAATCTGTGCAACCCACTGTGATACACACACTGCTAGCTCCTGGTTTTGACTTCTCTTCCCAGTAACTATTGCATTGGAATAAAACCAGCTCTTAACCCCTGCAGAGACTCTGGTGTTTCTGGTGCCCACAGTCCTCTTTAAAGACCCAGCAGCCAGTGCAGGAAAGGAGCTTCAGATCTTGTTTCTATCCTGACAGATCATTGCCACAGATGGGGCTGGCAGCAGCAGCCTGCACTGAGGCACAGCCAGCTGCTCAGCTTGTCTGGGATGGAGCTTGGGATGGCTGGAGCACTGGAAGGGATTTTCCAAACATGTGTCACAAAGCTGACAGGTTTTGGGTTTCATGCTACTTTCAGAAGAGACTTTGCTCGGCATGAGCTCATCTGTTTGTAAGGCTTGTCAGGGGCAGCCAAACCACTCACCCTGCGTGGGCTGCACGCAGCCTCACAGCACCTCTCTTGGTCCTTGCCAGGCCTGAAGGAGATGCCTCGCCCTGGCATCCCACACTGCCCATTCCAGCCAGTCCAATGGGCCAAGGGGCTCAGCAAGAAGCCTAAATATGCTCAGGCCTGTGGGGTGAAAGTTTAGAGGGACATGTTAAAGCACTGCACCGACATCTGAGGAAACAAGTCTGTCTGAGCCTTGAGTCCAGGACAAACTCCAAGGTTTTCTTTAGGTCAGTCACTCATGTGCCTTTCCAAATGTTTAGGAAAGGTCATTTTTTCCAGCTGGTTCAAACAAAGGCTAACATTGATGTTTTTCTAATAGCTTTCCAAATAGGTTTTTGAGCAAAGCTATACAGGCCAGGAGTGGGAATAACAGAGATGTGCAAAGGCCCTTGTGAGCAGAAAAACCCTTCTGGGTTGCATTTGTTCATCAGTCTTTCCATGAAGTAGCTAATTGAGCATTTTTTCCCCTATAGTTGTCATTCTTTTTGGTTGTTGATATGTTTGTAGCTGCCATTTATGTAAAACACCCCTGCTAAAATTTATCCCAGTTGTCTTTTCACTCAAAAGCCACAGAAATATGATGTATTATATTAGGCACTGACCTACCACCTCAGTGATCTCCCTCCTTCACATACTTTGCAGTTCTCTGTTTAGCATCTCTGGTTGCTGTGGTGCTTGCACACACTGGAACTATTTTGCATCCCATCTGCCCTCAACAGTGGTACCCTGGTCACCTGCACCAGCATCCATGCAGGGAAAAGCCTGGGGTAATCTGAAAGGTACAGTAAAAATAGCCAATCTCCCTCTCTCTCTCTCTCTCTCTCTCTGGATCTGAGTAAACCAACCCTTATAAATATGCAGAGTAATAAAACCCTTAATGCTGTTTGATTAAAAAGTTACGGTTCCCTCAGCAACCCGAAGGCGGCTGCCTCACGCGTGCCGAGGGTCTGAGATGGCTTTGCTGGGAATTAATGCCTTCATCCACCTCCCTGCGACACAGCCGAGTTGGGGTTGCCATGGGAATGGGAGGGCAGGGTCTGCCTGGTGTGAACGCGGGGAAACTCTCTGCTCCCTGCCCTGCCCGGCTCTCAGTGCCTTGGTGGTGGGCAGCTGCCTCCTCCAGCTGCCTGCCCCCAGCACGGTGCCTGAGAGCAGCTGCCTGGCCTCCAGTCCAGCCCCACGCCTGGCATCTCTGCTTCAAACCCCTTTTCTTCATCTTTCCCTCAACATTTCAGTGCTTCCCAGAATGTGTTCTTTTTTTTTTTGGTTTCTTTCAGTCCTCCGTGCCCAGTGAGGCTTGTCACACTGCCACCAGTCTTGTCCTTAATCAGCTCTGGGTCAACCCTCTCAGCTCACCCTCTCCTTCTTGCTTTTCCCTGCACACCTTTACTGGGGGCACAAGCACCTGCTGAGCCCTTTCAGGTGAGGGCTCAGCAAGTAATTTGTGTAAAATATATTTGCTGAATGTCCTAAATACTTTGGTATTTCCAAAACCTGTGGATGATCCCACACCCCATGCCCCTTGTTTGCTCAGGGCAATGTGTGAATTTAGTCCACAAACAAGACTGGTCTCTACGGCTGTCAAACACCCATACAATGAGATGTGGAGTTTGGTTTTTTGAAGGGAGCTCTGGAAGTAATGCAGGTAAGGAACCCTGTGGGCAGGAGCAGACCCAAAGCAAGAATATGAATTCTGCGGGCGTAATTAGCCTTTAGGAGCTCTCAGCCAGGATTTATGACACACATCAGGATTTTAATGAAGACAGAGCGTCTTTCTCACAGATTCCCTCCCGCTCAGGCACAAATTGCTGGGCTGGATGCAGGAGCTCCCGGCTGTGGTTTATGGCCAGTTATGCAGGAGGTTGGGCAGCTGATAGCAATGGCCCCTTGACCTTCCCAGTTATGGCTCTATGGATTTCTAACTGCTCATTCACTTGCAATAGGTGTAATTTGCACTGAGTGGGATGTCACGCAGTCAGTGGCTGGGAGCAATGCCCCGTGGCTGCTGCCACAGCCCGAGGCAGCCCTGGGAGGGGCAGCTTGCCACTGGCAGCCCCCAGTGTGCCACATGCAGCTTCTGTCAGTGCAGCTCGTTAAAAGCCCACTTGGGAGGAGCTGGGCACACAAGGAAATTGTAATAATCCAAATGCTCCCTCCAGGTGTGACAGGGACCTCCTATACATCTGAGCACCGGGAGCATGACTGGGACGTTGGCTGTGAACAAAATACTTGGTGATTTTCATAAATCTCTTTACAGATATTTTCCTTCCCTCTCCATCACGACCTCCCCTAGCAGTAGTTTTCCTTCTTACTCCTCTTTCCCCCCCCCACTTTCCATGCTAGATCAAAACTTCAGTAGGACATGTCTATCTCTGCTTGCTGTACCATGACTATCCATTCAATTCCATATTCTCTGTTTCATTTTCATCCATTTTATATGTAGGTAATATGTAGTAATGTAGGTAACATTACTCAGAGACTGTTACTCCAGAATAGCAAATAAACATTCAGATTTTTTCTTCCATTTTCCCTATAATTTCAGTGTGATTAAAGATGTACCCTGTTAAACCAAAATGGACAAGAGGCTAATGAGAGGTCCTGTTTTAACTCCATGTGAAGGGCAGGCAGGGAACTGTAGGTTGCAAGAGATCTGTCTCCTGCAGGACACATGCTGCAGTGAATGATGGTCTTTTACTGAGCAGGAATGGTAGCCTGGATAAATCCTTGAAAATGAAGATCCAGGATTTACAGACACCCATCTTCTGCTTTCTGCCTTGGTTTTGTGGGGTCAGCAGGTCTCTGGGTTCAGGGATTTCACCTAGAGAGCAACATGACTGCTGCAGCAGGGCTGTCCATGTGCAATGTCTCCTGGCAGAACTAGAGGGAAGGTACCTGGGCAGTTTGGAAGTGATTTATTTCCCACCCACTCCCAGTGTTAGTGGGAAGTTGGAAACTAGGCTGTTATTGCTAGTCCATAAATTCATGCCATTACATGAGAACTCCAGCTTTCATTTTTGCAAAAAGTAGGAAAACTTGTAAATAGAAGACCTCATATGTACTGGAGTTCATCTTGAGCTTCATTAGCTTTATTGCTGATTTGTTGAGCAAGGCGCCTTCACACTGTTAAGAATGTACCCAACAAAATGAACAGCACTTAAGCACTTGGCCACTCTTCAGGATTGTGAAGGGATGAGCAAAGCCAAAATATAAATCCAGCTTCAACTGTGTTTGGCTTTTCCCCTTAACTCCTGCTGCAGTGCATCAAGATGATATAATCCAGGGGCAAAATAAGCAGACAAGGACTGGGCCCAGGAGCAGCCTGTGAAATCCAGCCCCAGCCAGCAGCACTGAGCAGAAGCAACCCCTGGATACCTCTCAGATCCGTTTCCAAGGATGAGCACCTGGCTGCTAAGTGTATTTAATTAGTGTCAGATTAGCTGAGCTGCGGGAGATGTGGTTGGGATGTGGAAAGCAGAGAGGAGCTCTGTGGAGGGGCAGTGTCTCTGCCAGGGGCTGTGATGAGGATGTGCCCCACAGGCCCTGGCACCTGTGTGTGGCACCTGCCCCTGGACTGCTGCTGAGCACCACGCTTGAACTACACTTGAGTGCTGCTTGTGTCCACTGGACACAGATAGTCTGGCTTAAAGTAATCAGTCAGACCTGGAGAGGTCTATGAAAATCATAGAGTGTGAAGAGCAAATGGGACAGCTCAGTTTTTAAATTAATGTAACCAGTTTCACTGTAAATTCTTGTTAGCCTAGGTTGGCTTTCGTCTCTGAATATTCATCATGAGGTGTATTGTCCTCAGTTGCCCTGAGCTCTGCAAAAAACGCAGTCACCTGAACACGGGGGAGATCCTGCATTCCTCTTTGGAGACCAATGTACGGACATAGCAGCAATTGTTCCATGAAGGTTTTCCATTTATCAGATCGATGATGGAAACCAGGATCAGCCTCTGTGCCTGACTGGGACTGCTGTGCTGGAAGCTCTGGGCTTGCACCTTCAGAGCACACGGGTAGCCCTGTCTTTTGGGGAAGGACCCGGGCACAGGCCAGCTTCCCTCCAGGGCTGCAGGAGGAGAGCTGCTTTCCCGGCCGGCAGGGAGCTGCTGTGCCTCCTGGACAGGCAGGTGCGTCTGCATGGGGCAGTACAGGCACTGCCCAGCCCCCAGCGCTGACCCAGCCTTCCTGACATTCCCTGCAGCTACAAGGATTGTTTTGCTATGGTTTTGTCGCCGTGTCTCCTGCCTGCCCCCCTGCCCGCTCCAGCGAACACCGCGGAGCTGGGAGAGGAGCACCCAAGTGTAGTACGGGATCGCACCATAAGAGGGAGATGATTCCCTGTGGATTTTCTGGGCGACCTGTAGCCCTGTCCTGAGTGGTGAGTGCCAGTGGAAAAGGTGGGTACAGAGCTCTGGCAGGGAGATGAAGGGGGCATCTCAGGATCCCTCACCTTGGGAGTGTGGTGTCCTTTCCATGGGTTTATCCCAGGAGGTTGTCAATAGGTCTGGAGAAGGCTAATTTCAGGTATTCCAGTGTGTTGCAACGCAAAAAGGACTGCAATCTCTTCTAGCCAAAGTGTCTTAAAATATTATTCTCTGTAAAGTCAGTTTCTAATAGCCTCACAGAAGAAAAACATTAATTTCGTCACAAAACCAGCCTTCCTTCTCCAAGGGAAGGAACTTTTTTCCCAAGGTCTGAAGTGCAAACTTAGACCTTTTGAACAATGCTTTTTGAACTTCAACAAAAGAAGGACAAACCCAAATCAACCAAAATATATGTACCAGTGTGGGTATCTTGCATTATCACCCTGGCTGCCCTGAAAACAGCACCATGCTCCTCGGTGTTCATTTCTGAAAGAGATTTGAATTCAGGGACAAGGTGTGAGACATTTTGAAAAGTCTTCATTAAAGTGCTGAGATATTTCCCACCTCCTCCTCCTCTTCCCGTCACACCTTTTTTTCCCCCCTTCCTTCTCTCCAAGCCTTGTCACAGGAGGTTAAGGAGCAGAATTACATTAACTGCCTCTTTCTTCCAGTCCGCAGCAATCTCCCGAGTGGCATTGGTTTTGCCAAGACTGTTTGGAGCTGGAAAGGGCCTGAATTTTGCCAAGCTCAGAAGTACCTGTGATGGTCCAAGAGCAGACTGAAGTGTCCAACACACAGCAGCCTCCTCTACTCCTCCTGTGCTCTGGTACCTCCAGCACAGTGTTTTCACACTTGTGTTTTCAAGCCACAAAAAGTCTTGTTTGGGGTTGCTGTTGGCTGCTTGGCTCCACGGAATGTGCATGGCCTCCCAAGCCATTAGGGACAAGGCAGAGGGAAGGAGAGCAGCCTGCTATAAGAGGTTGCAGCAGAATCCCCTCAGCATCTTTGCTGAGCCAAAGGTTTTGGGCTGCCAGGCTTTTATGGGAGGCAGATGGGCAACAGGCACTCAAGAGATGCCAGAGAAAGTCAATGGGCAGGTACCAAGCATGAAAATCTCTTGCCAGGGTAAAGCCTGTGGGTTGGTCTCCAGCAAGAGGGGTGGGAGCAGGGAAATCCTTAAGGGTGGGACCGTGAGGAGAGAGTGGAGCAGTTCTCTGGTAGCTTTGGTCTCCCCCACATTCCCATCCCAAGAAACTCGTGTCCATGGGTTACAGCATGCAGCAGGTCCTGCACAGTGAGAGACGAGGCAGTGGTAATGTTGCAGCCCTTCAGTTTAACATCGAGCACTGGCAGAAGAGGGAAGGATCCCCTCTCCCAGATCTCACAGGGCATCACATCAAAGCACAAAGTGGAGATTGCTGCACCATGGCTGGTAGCAGATTTGCTCAGGGAGATGAAGACAAACTCATGGATCTCTTGCCTTCCCTTTATGGCCAGGAAGTCAGAGTTGTGAGCACTTTTTTCTCTAGAACTGAAAGCCATAAGCACCAAGACAGCTTCATTTCTAGTTTGCTGCTGGAGAAAGTGGCTGAGAGAGCAGCCTACCAGAAAATTTCCAAAAAGGTAGGATCACCCTCTTCATCTAGTGAACACCTGCTGAGGTGAGAACTGCCTTATGTTGGGCATTTTACCAAAGGACAATAGCTTTTCTGGAGAGCGTGTGTTAACATAATCTTTTGCTTTCTTCTTGTATTTCTTTTTGTATTTATTTTTGTATTTCTTTCTAGGGTATCTTTTGAAAGAAAAAACCAAAAAACACGCCAAAACAAAACCAAACCGCCAAACAAACAATAAAAAAAAAACTCAACCAACAGCAAAACCCAAAAAACCAAAACCAAGCTACCCTAAACATCATCCTGTGAAATTCTGTACAAATATCAAATGAAGAGTTGTTCCCTATGCTAAGGTGCTGCAGTCAGTGTACATGAAAGCGACAACCACATGGATGTGTCCAAGGGGCTCACTGAAGAGCCAGGAGAGTGTGGGACATGGCTAGTGCTATTTGGGAGCTGACAGCAGTGCTGTATTTCTCTCCCAGAAACACCTTTTTTTCCAGGCACATGGCCCAGATGGAACCACTGTTCCCAGCCCTGTAAAGGACTGGCCCAGAGCAACATGCTTCAGTAAGAGGCAGCAGAGCCTGCTTTGAGCAGGCCCTGCTTTGTCTTTTTACAGAAAGTTGAATCATTTTTATGGAGAACAAGAGGGTGGTTGAGCCTTTGGTGCAGGCAGGCAGAGCACTCATGTAGGTCTCCTCTACCTCTGACAAAGAAGGAGAAGGAGGACCTCCACAATACCCACAAAGATAAAAAAACAAACAAAAAAACGCAACCAGAATTCAACATTATTGCCTTTGGACATTGAGCTTCTTATTAGATGCACATTTATTTGCAGTGATGTTCTGAATGCAAAGAAATTAATTTTCTTTTTATGAAAAGATTTTCCTTGTAAATTCCAGAGGACCACCCATTGAAGTATCTCTTTTCCAAGAGAAAAATAGGATTGGGGAATAAATGTCTACCCAGTAATAAAAGAGGAAGAGATCAATACTTCCTCACCAAGCTATAGCATTCAAATCAAATTCCCCTTCCCAGCTGTGCCCTTGGCCCAGTTAAGGAATGATGGGAGGTGCTCAACAGTCTTTCAGTTGTACTGGGGGCTCTGGTCACCCTGGATCCATCATATCTCCATGAGGAAACAGTCAGCTTTGCACTTGCTCGAGATCCAAGAAGTTCATAAGGGCTTAAATCCATCCTCACCTCATCTGCCACTGCCACCCTTCCAGGTCCTCCTTTAATGTCCTGGTCAGACTTTGGGGCTGCTGCTCAGGAAGAACAAAGTGTACCACCTTCTGTGAGGGAAACAGCTGCTTTGTCAAGCTTTGAAATCTGACAATCGTTTGGTTGCTTGAAGCACCCCCTAAATTATAGAGAAGGATCCTGGGAAGAGTGTTTAGGGTCCATGGGAAACTCCATGTTGCTGATCAGGAGAATCACTTTTTATAAAGCTCATTGGTGGTCCAAACCAGAACAACAGTGTAGACACATCCTTTGCCAACCATCCAACATAGCTAAGCTAATGTTTACTTTAAGAGAAGTGAAATTGTCCCCAGAAACCAGAGACTGCCTCGACTGCAATGGCAGAGCAGGCACCTTGCTCTCAGGCAGATTCTTGCAAAACACTCAGACATTCGTCCACCATCCTGCACATCCCAACACACTCTCTGTCCCTGCATACAGCTGGGCCCAGCTGTGCTTTCAACTCCTCCTTTTGTGTTCCCACAGCTTTCACCCAGAATACATCGAAGCTCTGTGTCTGCAGGGATGCAGATCAGAATCAAACATGTTCTTCGACCCTCCAAAGGCACCATTCTGTGCCTGTAAAGGCCACTGGACTCCTTCCAGATGAGCTGAGCTCTCCAGGATGGAGGAAAAACTCCCCATGGCCCTGTTTTGCCATACAGCTATTTCACTCTGTTTATGTGCTGGCTGTTCTTCTGCAAATGCAGTGCAGAATTGGCCCCTAAAAGAGAGCTCAAGTCAGCGATGGAAATGTTTTTACTTAAATGAGCTTGTAGACAAAGACAAACAAAAGAGACACTCTGGAGTCCATTAATTAACAGCATTATGTCATCTACAAGACTGCAGTAGGTAAGTACTGTCCAAGTGTTCTCAGCATTTCAGCCTCAGAGCGCTGTAGTTTTCCTTTGGTTAAGAAAAAGCCGTCTTTCTAGGGTTGCTCTCTGTTAATAGGGCTTCTGCTACTGCACAAATTTGGGAGATCTAATTATGCATGCCTTTTGTTTGAAAGTTTATGTAACTAGCAAGTCAGAGCTCCTTTTCAGAGTGTTTGAATGGTATCTCTTCAAGAGGTCAAGGGAGGAAACGTGAGACAATAGAGCAAAAACCAAATCAGAATCAGCTGCTTTCAACTGCATCCAAGGGTTACAGTGGCTTCACCCTGATTTGGGAACCAAGGAATTTCTCAGTAGCCTGAAACTGATGTAGTAAAAGAGACAAAGATATGGGAGGGAGTTTATGAATAGAAACAATAGGTACTGCAGTAGCTGTTGATAATATCTTTGCAGAATTAGGACTTTATTCTTCCTGGTGCTCAAAGCTCATGTGTTTCGGTTTTTTGATGGAGAAGGTTTTCTGTGTATTTTTTCACTTAAGGTTACAGCTTTGCTGCTGAAGTGAGCTTTCTGGTATCCCTCCAGCTCCATCAAGGAATATGACATAATATACAGCCTATGTAGCCTCTTCCTTTAGCTAAAGTGGGCGTAAACATGTGAGTGCTTTTAAATTGTGAATGTAGTGCTCAAACAAGGAGCTGGGAGGGAATTTCACAGCCATTAGCCAGCCTACTGAAACCAAAGCAGTAAAACTTACCCAAGCACTCACAGCCTGTAATTCTCAGAGTGACATGTTATCCAAGGGAATTTATACACATTTACCAGGGAGGTGTCTCAGTCAGGAAATTTATTGTGTCTCTTAAACCCAGCCTTTTCAAACACAATTATTCGTCTGTGCCGACTGTGCAGAGAACTGGGGTGCAGTGGGATGGTGCTGCAGAAGCTCACCATTGTTGCAACACTGCTCTGCTCCCTTTCTGCCCCCTCTCCATCGTCCCTGAGCACGGATTGTCCCCATCCTTCTTTCAGGCTCCACCACTCCCCTGTGCCCCCCTCCCCTCTCCCGAGCCCATTAACTCCAGTGGGTCAGCAGGAAAATATTCCCTGCTTGCTTTGTCTGTGAAGCTTTCTTTAGGGCCCGGGAAATGGGGAGCCAAGGCCTGAATGTCTGACCCATTTCATACTGTCATTTTCAGCCAAAGTGACCTAGAGATTTCACCCTGAGGTGATAGCCAAAGCTGATCCATGTTTATTCAACTGGCTTAATTCTCCTCCCTCGTGAAACTTTCTAGCCACAGCCCATTGATATTATTTGGGTTACTTCATGCTCTCAGAGGAAAACAAGGCCTTCAGAAGCTCTGTTGTGCTGATTGTGACATTTGCTGGAGGGAGAAGTATGGAAATATTTAAACGGGCATCTGAGCTGCAAGTAGACAGCAAAATATATGAGTTTCACCTTTTTTCTCGCTGTGATAGTTACAGGACATATTATGTTATAGCAATGTATTACATTGTCTTGTCTGGAGAGCAGGGAAAAGACACTCTGCAGATATTTAAGGTAGTCCTTAGTCTGACTCCTAAATATCCTTCTCAGCATTTGCTTTTTAACCTCTGACTCCAGTCCTAAGGTCTGTAAACCAGCTCCATGTTGGGGAAGAGGTTTCTGCTTCTGGATGGCAGAGGTTGACACCATGATGGTGGGATGCTGCCTTCAGCCCTTCCTTCTGAGAGCAGAGATGTGTTTTAGGTAAGAGAGCCTAAGCAAACGGACACATTGTGTTGCAGGGCTGAGATTAAAACTGTATTTATGCTTTGCTGGCATTGTAGTTTGCAGTCATCTAACATAAACCTGAACTTATCTCTTGGTGGGTAAATGGGGCTTTGTCTTCCCAGCAGTGTCTGTGTTGACTCTTGGGGTGGGCTCAGAGGGGTCTGGTGAGGGTGAGGTGCAAATGTGCAGCTATCACAAAGAAATTAACCAGGAGAGGAGAGATGTGAGGGAGCCTTCAACCCAAGATACAATCAGGTCCCTAAGGACTTACAGAATATCTGCAAAAGGCTATTCTTAGGGCTGGTATTTCTTAATGCTGAGTTCTGGTTGTAAACTGTTCTCAGCAAGCAGGAGCAACATCTTTCGCACTCTCTCTTCTCCTCTAGGGCCTAGTCACTGGAATGTCTCCCAGTGTTACCAGCCAGCTGAAACATCACCCTATCTAATTGTGTTCATTTGCAGCGGCGATGGAAGTCACAGCTTGCTGGTCAGACTGCAGGTGGCCAGCCATTCAAAGGTGACAGTAAAGACCGTAATTATTCTGCAACTGGTGTTTAGGGTGTTGAAGTATAGGTATCATGATGTCTTGTGGGGTTCTCTGCTGCTGTGGAGCTCTTTGCTAACTGAGGAAATCTGGACAATGCCTAGAATGTAAGAGCTGCCAAAACAGACCTTGCTGCCCAAAGATGCTTCATGCCTACACAGCTGCACGTGCCACAAATCTCTGAAAACCACAGGTACCACTTCCTATAGAAATCAAAGTAAAATTTCTATGTTAGGATATGCTAGAGGCACAGGAAAGCATATTTTAGTTAAGAAATTACTTTAGTAGGCAAATATTAATACTAAAAGAGGAAAAAATTACACAGAGGACACTTCTTATTTCTGTTATATTGAAATGAGTCAGAGCCTGGGTAAAACTTCTGCTGGATTTACTCCTGACCAATCACACAAAAATTACTGGCAGAGGCTACAGATTTCCAGAAAGCAAAGGAAGCATTTTCTGTAGATTTTTTTCAGCCCTCTCACAAAGCACAGTCTTGTAGTTTCTTTTTCCTGCAACTGAATTTCTCATCTTGTCAGAGCAAGAGAACAATGCATTTTGAAAAAAAAATCATCCAAAGAATTGCTCTGAAAATATGACTTTTTCTTAACCAACCTTACTTGTATTTAAAATGATATATGATGATCTATCCACCAAAGTGTTTGAAGACCTTTATAATATTGATTAATTATGAACTACCTTCTAATTATATCACCTCTATATTTAACATCATTAGAGACACATTAGCTTTACAAAACCTTACAAAATTTGGTCTTGAAAAATAAATCTAAATTCACAAATATCATATCAACTTGACTGCCTAGTCTGAGTTCATTCCACTTGAAGGAATTATCAGATCACAAAACTTTATTGACCTGGTGTTCAATTAAATATAGCTAATGATTGGTAGGAAAAAGGTGGAACTTTCATAGCCCTGTTTCTGTTTTCTTTTTATATACATTACCAGAGTTAGAAAAACTCCTCTTGGCTGAACACAGGCCATGTTTTGGGTAAGTTTTCCGTGAAGTAGATGAAGATCTTGCTCACATGATTCCCTCTTTCTCATCATACTAAGGTGAAAAGAAAGACATGGGATATAAGGCAGTGGGGGTTTCAGCTATGGCATAAAGTGGATTTATAAAGAAGGTAAACCAGAGACTCCTCAAAAGGCACTGGATATGATTTCTCTAGAGGAAAGGAAAAGAAAAAGTCATCCTGGAACACAGAAGAGGAAGAGCTTAGCCATTTAACTGTAACACTTGAGAGGATGCACTGGGTACTGATGCAATGCAGAATAATCTGTGAGCCAAGGGCAGGTTCTGGGCAATTGCATGTGCTCTGTGAATAATGGCTCTGCAGCAGAGCTGAGCATTGCCCCGTCCTTGGGAGGCCCTTGGTGACACCAACTAATGTGTCTGGAGAGAGTCATTGATGGGCAAACTCAACAAGACCAACATCACACTTCAAAACAAACTTGGGTTTCACCAATCTGAATCCCATGTGGATTTGACCATAATTAGAAGCAAACCAAATCTTTAACCTGAAGAAACAGCAAATCCATCTGCTTTGAATCTTGCCTGTGTGAGTCTGTGCAGTGATTCTCTGTGCACACCCACAACCCTCCTTAGAGGTGAGAGATGATGCATTTCTTGCCTGGGAAAGCAGTAAAATGCAAACTCTTCACCAGAGAAATGGCCTATTGTGGGGCAAAGGTGCACATCCCCAGTCCATCCAGGGCTGACACAGATTATACACTCCTAGCTGAGCCTCAGACTGCTTTGGGTAAAGCCCATCCATTTAATTCAAATAATCTTCAGTTTTATCAGGAAAAAGATCAGATATCTGGAATGGAAAAGTGCATTTTGAAGCAATAAATTGCAGGTGCCTGTTTTGCTTGCTAAAGCTATTTATATTGTTACTTGAAAGGTGGCATACAACAGGTTTGAGTCACTGCTGAACATCTGAATTATAAAATTACTAATCTGAGGGCTAATTGCACTGATGGTTTATTATAATATAATTATTATATTATCATTTGAAGTTGTATTATACATTTAGGGTTTATTTGTTGCCTGACACAAACAAGGATGATTTTTCCTGGCACCACCCACTCCAACCTTGTACTTACTGCCACTAGGGACTTGAAAAAAAAGCTGCAGTAATAAAATTTTAAATATTCTCACTGTAATCTCTTGCTTGAGGGGCTAATGCTGCTAAACACAGAAGGCTTTGTAAAGTGCTGTGTGTAATGAAGGATGAGCTGCAAGAACAGATTTGAAGGAACAATACCATTATCACAAATTGCAAACTTCTTCAGAGTGATGCTTGGCAGTAAATTACAGGCTGTCTGCGACTTCCTTTCTGCAGCTGTGCGACATTTACTATCTGAACATGCAACCTTAAATTAAAGGGCAGAAAGAAAGTTGGGAAACACAAGGAAAATGCATGCACATTGTAAAAGCATATAGACTGTGCATAAGGGATTGATCTCCTGACCCAAGCACTGTTTTTCCCCATTCAAATTACTCTTTAATTCACTTTTTCTGCAAAGGATTTAGGTGATAAAATCTGATTTCATCTGCCAATGAAAACTTCTTTTTGTACACATTCATAATTAGAATTTTTATTTCTCTCAAATCCAACCTAAAAATCTATGCAGCAGTCAGGTTGGACAGCTTTTTCTCCAGGGAATGTCACATCTCTCAGAAAATTATTCTTCCATTTCTTTCACCAATATCCTCTGCAGTTTGCCTTTAGCCTGTGATTTTGTTCCTTGTTGGACTCTCAGAGGCACTGAATTCCCACTGCAGCTGCTGATATTGAGTGAGATTTGCAGGTAGCAGCTTTGGAAATTCAGTGGATTATCTCAGTGATTATAGAAGGAAATGCTGGCATTTCATCTCCTATATTCATCAATTCCATCAGACATCTGGAAATTTTTTATCAAATGTTGGAAGGGCTGAAATAACCAGGGGAAAAACTGTTCCAAGTAGTCAGTAGCAGAGGGGGGAATGTCCCGAGGAGTGTGGGGTACTTTCAGCAAGGCTGTACTTGTGTCTAGATGCCCAAATCCTTTTGAAACTCCAGGTCACTGGCCTCATTTCTTAGTGATGCTGCACCTGCTTCAATTTGCTCTCCTCAGGCAAAATGACCATAAAACTGGAATAGCTAAGAGCTGACTCTCCCTCTGCAGGCAAGGAACAGGGATAATGGATCCTACATATCCCATATCAGCTGGGAATGTCTTCTGCTCTGTGGTGCTTGGCTAAAAACCACCTCAATACAGTGTTACAGCCCCTTTGCTACCGTGCAAAACCAAAGGTGTGGGGATGATCTCACACTTTTCAGGACCTTGCTCTGAAATACTCAGAAAAGCATATTAAAACATATAGCATAGAGCTGTTAGGAGCTGATGGGAATTATCTGCATGCACGGCAGAGCCATGGGAAAAAGTATGGTTTCTTACAGGAATTAGAAATTCTTTATAGCAGGGAGGTTGTGTAGGACCTCAGTGAAACTGCTGCTCCAGCTGAGTGACTGTAATGGATGCTCTGTAACTGCTGAGCATCTCTTTCCCACTCTTACTCAGATTGCTCTGGGAAAATGATGAGAATGTTAGTGCCTTCAGGTGCCTGGTGTGTGTAGCTGCTAACAGAGAGAGAAACCAGAAATTCCCTCAGTCTCCAAAGTATCAGGGGTTTATTGAATGTGTTAAGCTCAAAATCTTATTATGGACAAAAAGGAAGCACACTGGGTAGGGGTAAGAATCTGCTGTTAGCAAAATTGAAATCGAAATAATCTGATCAAAAGAATTCTTATTAATCCAGATCTAATTAATATAGAAAAGAAAGGAAATAAAAGCAAAAGATACTACTATAGAAAAAGTTTCAATATATAGCTAAAATTCTTATATCCTCTCCTACTGTCTGGTCCTTCTTCCAGTGTTCTGCAATCCCTTCTACTGCTCTTCTGGGTGCTTAGATTGATGGCTTCATACCAAGGGGATAGGGGACAACAGCACCCCTGTGTACCTTGTCAGGTTGATAATGTCTTTCTCCTCCCCTTAGGAGCCAATTGGGATAATTTCTGGAGGTTTGCTAATTTGGGTCACACCTTGATTTGACACTCTGCGTTGCAACCGTATCTTCCTTATGTTAGATACTTGTTCTTTGCTGTTTGCTACCCCTGAAATGTGCCTTGTGCAGCTCCCAGATCTTCATTTCTGTAACTGACCACTGGTGAGTTGTTCACAGCCCTGGGCTCTGCCATGTCAGACTCTGCCCTTTTTCTTATCATCCTGTCTTCCTCTACACCACTTCACTGTGTTTAGACACGAAGGCTTCATTCTGCATGGAAGAGTTCTTTGTTGCTACTGTCAGTGTAAACATTATGGTTATAGCCTGCAAAAACAAGCAAAAGGAGAACTAATCAAGCATAGCTGCCTGGTCAGTAGGGAAAAAAAAAGCAGATACAGCTAACCATGCTTAAAAGGAAGCTCTAGGCAGATTAAGGAAAGTTCAGACATAAAAAGCCTAATGAATCTCAGCCCTGAGACCCTGGAAACTCAGCACTGCATGTAAGGGCCCATCATGAGCAGTGGTAGAGCCGTGGGTACAGGGTTATGGGTGCTGGTGCTTGAAATGTTTAAGCCTCTCAGCAGAGCTTAGCACTTGTGACTCATCCTTCATCCTGTCTGTCGTGATTTGGGGGCAAGCTCCTCACTCCTCAGCACGTGCACACTCGCCTCCTGCCACGATGTGCTGCCTCCAGGCTTACTGGACACACAGTTATGTCTGTGGTACTACCAGGCTCACCTCCCTGGCTGTTTTCACCTAGCTGGCTCCATGCCACTGGCTCACCCACCTCTCCTTGCTGATGTCAGCCTCTGCTCCCCGTGGTGGCCTCTGATACCCCAAAGAAAGTTATGTGATGACTGCAGTCATTTCCATGAGAACAGCATCACAGCCATGCCAAACCCAGGCTTCCTGCAGGGCCAAGCAAAGTAAAAAGAGATTAGATCACAGGTGGAGTTGAAAGACACCCCTATTGCTTGGGGATATATGGGGTGGGGACTGAAACAGGGGGGCTATAACTCTGGAGTGGGAAGGCTCTTGCAGATTGTGGCTAGGAGAAGTTAGAGAAGAAAATAAAAATGGGGACTGAACTACTTTGACACCATCACTCTCACGTTGTGCTGACGTCTTCCCAGCTAAAGCTGACCATCAGGATCAGCCAGCTGCACAAACAGCTGTATCCCACACACATAACAGACAGCTAACAATAACATATTAATAAGGAAGAATCTTGTGGCTAGACACTGAACAACCCAGGAAATCTTTCCAAGATAAAAATGTCATCATTAGCAACATAAAAAAAATCCAAAGAGCAAGAAATAAGACATAGGCTAACCATTAATGTGCTGAAAGTGTAGAATAGACAAGAAAAAAGGTAGATTTCTTACTAACATAAAAAATAGTTCGGGAACACTAGTGAGAAAATGTTATTATCCATTGATTTGCATTTCTGAAGCAGCTAGCTCAAAATTTTCTCAGTGCTTGGATGTAGGAGTGAGGACAGCACCACTGGAGATCTCAAGGTGGAAATATAAGTGCCCAGGAGGTCTAGACAACAGCAGAACAGTCTAGGATAGTTTCAGAGAGCTCAAGTCAGACTAGCTCTTCTGCAACATGTGCAGAAATGGCAGCAAAAAAGGTTAGAAAAATTCTGATCCAAATGCTGCATTTAAAAATTCATTGGACCTCTGGCTGAAGACAGACATTATGCAGGCGAAAAAAGTCTTCTGGGAACCTCTAGAAGGACTTTTTGAGCTTAGAGTATGATCTTTTATTCAAGTTACTTGCAGAAACTTGTCTCAGTAAAACCCAGCACCTGGAGGGGCTGGCTTAAACACAAACACTTCCTCTTCTCAGCTGGTCATGTAATTCTTGGTGACAGAATAGGTTAAGCTTTGCAAGTGTTGTGTTGGCCAAGCAGAAATTGCCAAATGCTGTGGGATCACTCCAGGTTTTAGGAGTTGTCAGTCAGCTGTGCTGCACCCCAAAGCTGGACTTTCTTCCTCATACTTCATGCTGGGAATGCTGGAAATATTTTTGGGCACAGCTGGGTAAGTGCACCTTGTGCTTCTGCCCGCAGCAACCTGCGGCACAGCCAGGCCAGGTTTGTGGGGTGGGAAAGGAAGCTCTGTTCACCCCTTTCTGAAGGGTTCTGGCAGTGAGAGAGGACTTGGGCAGCAGGGTAGGAGACACTCAGCTGAAGACAAAAATAAGTATTGAAAGAGAAGGCAATTATGAAGTTAACCAGTAGGAGTGATCTGGGCCTGTGTTGTGCTGTCTTGGAAAACTTTCAAAGCCTTTTTAAGCAATTGGCATGAAGCTTTCTGCTGGCTATAAAAATGCCTTTTGAGAATCATCTCCCATTTTTACTTTTGCAATTCATGCTTTTAATGTCAAAAGTGCAAGCTTGCTTGATAGCCTGAGATAATGGAGTTCAGTCCAGGCAACATCAGTAGTATCTCAGCATTATTCCTGCCCTGCAAGTCTCAACCCTGCCTCAGAGAGTAGTGTCTTGGGATGAAAAAGCAGGTCTGTTGGTAAGGCTGTTCCAACCCTTTGTGTGGCTGCTGACGAGGTATGAACTGAATCTGGGTTATTGTAGTGGCTCTGATTGTGATACCTGTTAAGAAGGAGCTGCCCATACCAATAGGTGAATTTCATACTGACAGAGGTAAGGTAACTCTCCTTCTTAGCTGGATTGAAGCCAGCAGCCACGGCCATGAGGCAGGAATTAATTTCACTGGGAAAGCATTGTGTGTATGGTACACTTTACACAAGTTTCTGCTCCGCTGAAGCGGAAGGGAATTTGGCGTGTAAATGAGAGCTCCTCTGAATAAAGATGGATTTCAGTGCCTAGTTCAGTACTCCCGAAATTGGAAATGTAGCTATGCAAGACTACAGACTTCAACCTCTATTTCTTTCTTGATGCTCTGAATCACTTAGAATTTGGAAAGTTGTCTTTGTGAGTCATCACTATAACTATCTAAAACCTGGAGCTGAGGAAAGGAGTCAGCACCCTCCACACTGGCACCACAGTGGGAGCACAGTGCTTCCCTGTGCTGCAGCAGCCCCAGGGTGTCAGTTTGACTCCTGAGACAGCTGAAAATACATCAGAGTAGGCCTGAGGCTCTGTTCAACTTCAATAATCTTTTCAGATAGTGAGGCTTCTTCCATATTCAGCAGAGAAAGAGCAGGACAGTAAATGAGCCCCTGCTCTGGCTCAGTCACAGGAGATCCCGGTGTTTCTCCATTCACAGTAGCAGGACTCTAATCAGATGTGCCAACTGATTGAGTTGCCTAAAACTGTGGTGTCAGCATCCCTCCTGTGCACCCAGATGTGCTCTTGTGCCAAGCCCAGCTTGAATAATCTGGACCTCTCTATTCCATTAGCAGTCCTTTAAGTTCTCCAATCTTCTCTTTTGAATGTAATGCATTTTTAATACTGCAAACATGGGTGTGTAATTCAGTGCATATGTTTTGGGAGTGGGAGTCTATGAGAATGCCAAGCAAATCAATAAAGGTTTAGCACATCATTACTCATTGTTGTGATGCCATGAGGCATTTTGTACGCCCTTTAGTAGGGAGGGGAAAAAAAAGAGGAAAGCTGTTACATGTGTAGTAAAATTTGATTTGAGAGGAAGAGTTTGCATCTGAATTGCATGAAGTCTATTAAAATTTTGGTCTTCCTCAGACTAATAGGATTATGCCATTCCCAAACTGATTGTTTCCAAGCAACGGTGCAGATCCTAGTATGTGTTTGCTTATCTCTTTAGTTTGCTGCTAAACCAGAGAAGCTTCCAAAGATAGCTGCAAAACTGATGGTATCAGGTGTTATACATACTTTTGAAGACATTGTTTTGAAAAGATGGTCCATTTAACTTCTCTTTTGAAGCTGAAAGAGTGCATCGGGACTTGTGTAAGGCTGGAAAGTGATTTTAATTTAATTTTTTAACAAAGAAAATGACCTGCACTGTCATCAGCATGGAATGTTCCGGTATGCCATTTCCATTTGTACACAAACACCTCACTGTGCTCAGGGGGAACTGCTCTCTATGAGGAACAAATCCTAAGTGGTAGTTACGAATAGCATTGCAAGGCTTCAGAAACTGCAGTTCCACAAGGCTTTTTAAATGCCTTCAGGCATGGCTGTCTAAAGGGCCAAATCTTCCCTACTTTACTAATTAAAAGCTTCCTTCATGTATTATAAAGGAATGCACAGCTATATGGACTGTATACTAAATAATAAATAGCCAGTTGCAAATGAAGTTGCCATTTTATATTCAGAACTGTCCAAGTTGTATGGAGATTTTGAAAGGTGCCTTAGGAGGAGGTTATTTTCTCTCTTTTCTGGATGCTTTTGGATTTGATGACATAATGGGATAAATATAATTTAGGAATCCATGTTTACTCTTCTGGCATTCCAAAAGACTGCTTGAAGAAATCTGCTGCTTAACATCATTCATGCATTTTCTTTATAGTAAAAAAATTGTGCATTTATACATAATTTAATACGAAGAAATGGCTTTTTAGAATTCTCTGACAGCTGCATAAAGAACATAGTGCAGCTCTGTGGACAAGTGAATTTCCATAGAAAGCAATTGATCACTTCAGAAGAGAAATACATCAGCTATTTAGTGGTATAAAGCAACAAAGCACAAAGTTTAGGACTGAAAGTGAAAAATACTACTATTAAGAGAAATTTTAGAAGGAATTTATTGTGGCAGAATGTAATTACCCAACTGGATGGGGCGCTGTGATTTATGTTTGTGCCCCAGTAAAGTGCTCTGAGACGATTAATAAGTGGCTCAATCCTTTATACTCATAACAACACTTGCGGGACAATCGCACTGTAGCGCTCTGTCACTCCAGCTATTGTGTTACTGGATGTGTAAGACCCCTGCATTAGGCAAGCGTGGAGTCTTGGGGCTGGCGAGCAGGCAGATGCAGCTCCCTCACTATTTGCATTGCAGCCTTACCAGGGATCTAATAAGGGCTCAGAGAGGGCCCTGGTGGGCCAGACGCTGAGCAGTACTTCAAATGAAAGATGGCTTTCCCTTTCAGAGTTCACAATTTAATTATGTGATGGGAATCAATAGAGAGATACAGAGTAGAAAAGGAGGGCTGCATCATAGGAGTTGTTGCACTTCATATAATAAACACCAGCCGGAGTCCATCATCTCTCTGCATCTCTTACAAGATGCACTATTTGATGGAAAATGAAATTATCTTGCGTGCAAGTTGAAGGCAGATAATTTCTTCTCATTTGTACTTCAGCAGTAGCCAAAGATAACTGAGTTGTACTGTTCAGAGTTTGACTGCCAATGATTTGCAGTGAAAGAAAGTAAAATATGAGAGAGACCCTGAAAACATCATATATGACATGATGGTATCCCCCTTAATTTGGCTCCCTGTCTTTTTGGAGGAAGTCAAACAGTGAGGAAAAGGCAGTGAGGCTGGAACGTTTTCTTTTCCTTGGCTGGTTTAATGGTGGTGCACAATGACTAAAAAGAAAAACAGAGCAAGAGAGCTGATGCACGGAAGTGAGAACATGGTGGAGGAGAGAGAGGCAGAGATTGATGTAAAGAGAGTGAGGCTGAGATGAAGACTTTGCAGGGGATTGAGAGGAGCCTATGAGCAGAGATTGAGTGTCCCAAGGGACATTAGCAGTGTAATGATACCTACTGTCTGATAGCCTTTGAAGACTGTTTCTTGCAGTTGTTTAAGCCAACCTGGCAGTCTTGGCCCTGAAGCTGGAACTTCCCATACTGAACAACAGGACCTGACATTTGCAAGCAAAATTACAGGGTTTCTGAAAGAAGTGAGAATGTGCTCAGGATTTCCACCATGCCAGTGAAAGAAAATAATATTTGTCAGATAAAGGAACAATACAGAGGAAGAAGAATATTTTTTTAATGTAAAGTTTATATATTTTTAATAAAATCGCCAAGGTCAAATTTGTGCTCTCTGGCAATGTGAAGAGAAAACAGTTATACTGGAAGAAGCACCTAGATTTATACCAGTGTCAATGAGGAATATTTGACTGATGTTCTCTCCCTCAGGAGGACCATGATTATGAGTAGCTGTGTGGTTAGAAAGGTCCAGAACCGGTTTTATTTTGTGCATGATTTTGGCTGATGCTTCTTCTCTTGGCTGAAGTACACACTGCTCTATTTCTCTTCCTTATTTTTGTGCTTTCCTTGCATTGAGGTCGCCTCCCCTCTCCTCCTCCTCCTTTGCAAAACTGCCAGGTNAAAAAAAAAAAAGACAGAAAAGAAACAGAAAGAAAACTGACAACCAGTTTCACATTGCCCTTTTCAAAGGATGAGACAAGTTATGGAAAACAAAGCGGAGCGCTGGCGATGAACACATGCAGCACAGAAAGCCGCCTCGCCAAGCCTGCTGCCGGGCGGTCCCGCGGGGATGGAGAGGCAGTCTCGGGGTCCGAGGGGTGGGCAGCCCCTCTCCCTGCTTGCCTGTCCCCCCTCCCTGCCTGTCTGTCCCCTCCCTGCCGTCCCTGCCATCCCACCGCACCCCCGTCCTTCCCGACGCGCCCTGTCCATGGTGCTGAGCGGCGTCCCCAGCCCTCGCTCCTTGCCCCGCGCCGGCAGCACGGGAAGCATTTTTCTTCCCTTCAGGTTCCCTAGGCTTCTACCTTGAATTGCTGCCGCCTCCGCGGTGCAACAGATGTTTTCCAGCCTGGATTTTCCTCTCTTAGCCACCCTAAGAAGGCAGGGAGATTAATTAAAGCCAGAGTCCCCATAGGTGAATTGGCTCTCCAAGTGCTCGGGGCTCTCTCACTTTCCCTGGTTGTATCTTCATTGCTTGCTTGCAAAGGAGAGAGGATTAGATCAACACTGAAAACGCCTTCTGCCTTGATTTGTTTGTGTGTTTACTTTTAATTTTTAGGATATCTGGAGAAATAATGAGAAACAGCAGGGAACAAGAAACTGATTGAGATTGATTGTTTTGTGTATTTGGCTTGTGATGACCTTTGGGGAAAGTGGGTATTTAATTTTTACTGATGTTGTAAAGGCACAGACAAAGTCCTGACCTTTCTGATCCGGGGTGACCACTATGAGCATCCCACTGAGAATTAATTACAATTGCCTGGAGCGGCTCCAGGCAGCATTTATTAGAGCACTATAAATGTGGTAAAAGCGATCAGTATGCCTGGGAGAAGCCATTCCATGTGCCTGCTGTGATAGCAAAGAGAAGCTCAGACTTGTCGGTTTGTTGCATTGTTTTGCTGTTCATTAACAAGAGTGAAATAGGAGAGACAGCATTAGAACTCGAGGGCAAACATTTCCCATCATTCTGCTCTCCACACAGATACTTTTGTATCAGATTAAGGCACAATACATGGAACTAAGCAGTGTAAAAATCAAACGCCTCCCCGAGAGACAGGACATGGTGCAATTCTCTGATTGTACAAAGCACAATACAGCAGTTTCTTATAGCAACCTCCTAGAAATGTAAAGTAGAAGTGAGCAGAATGCTCCACACAAGAACTCTGTACAAGGAAGTACTTAACACTCAAGGTATGCTATGATGCCATTATACTTCAGCATCTAGCACAAAGCTGGGACTACTAATCCCGTGGGACCTTAAGTCCTTTTCCCCAGAGATCTGCCTAAAAATGGAAGATCAGTTACATGTTCAAAGTTTAGGCAGAACTATTTTCTATAAGATATGATGATTTTGTCTGATACTCTGCCAAAAGTACTGGAATTGAATCAGAAGGTTTAAATACAAATTGTGAAACCAACAATTTTTTGAGAAAGATTTAATTGGGAATGAGGATAAAAAAGCCAGAAATGTGTATTAATCTAAAATGGAAAGGGCAGCCAAGTTACAGCAGATGGCTTTTTCTTGTTCTTTGAGTGCCTTATAATGAGGAAAATATGCTATGTAATGACAGTTCTTTCTAAACTGACTTTTTTTTTTCCAGCTTGGGGAGCATGTGTGAGATGTGGTTTCCCGTGCAGCAGTGGTTGAAAAAGGAGAATAAAAAAGACATAGCTGCAGACAGTCTGTATTGAACTGTTTTTGTTGTGGAGTTCCAGAGCTTGGTTTGATGTATGATAGGAAAGACAGCCATCTCCCATTCCAGCTAAAACCAAATGAGCAAATAGCCTCTATTTCTCCTTGCTGCCTCGCCTCCCAGAGCATCTACATTGCATAAAGGCTTTGCTACTCTCTTTCTGCAACAGAGCCTCCCAACAGCCCTTTCTGCTGAGTGACCAAGATTTCTTTATTCTGACAGGGTTTTGTTCTGTTTTGTTGTGGTTGCTGTTGTTTCCTTCCAGTATCAGTTAAGAATTCCTCTTGTAATGCTGTTATCCAAACAACATATTTTCCTACAACTGAAAAACTGCTGTTAAGAATTACTTTAAATCTCCCCCTCATTCAATTTTTTTAATTCCTTCCTATCCAAAATGGGGTTGAGAGGGGGATGGAGTGAAAGAAAATGGAAGAGGCAGTCTATTTTATATGACATATGCTCGATTTCCCAGCAAGGCTTAATTACCATTGGGACTCCTGTTCCTTTAGACACAGCGAGCACTCAGAGTGCAGCCAATGCCTCTTGCCTATTCCAGTTTGCATGCACGTGGATAAGATTTGACTGCCTACTGGGGCACGTGCATATGAATTGTATATGAGAAAGGAGAGCCTAGGCATGTCCCCTGAAGGCTGTAGGCATCCGTGCAGCTTTCAGGAAGACATAAAGACCCACAGAAAATGATACTTTTTGTGCTCTTTTCAGATCAGGTTTCATCTTGCAAAGAAATGAGCATGCTGACCCGGAAAGTACAGGTGGAACTTCGAAACCCCTGTGTAGCTCAGCAGAAGCACGATAACGCCAGGGCAAGGGAGCCGTGCAGGACTGAGCTCATGACTGATATCTGAAGGGACTCGTGCTTCATGCTTCAGGGGTACACAAGTCTAACTGGAGACAACAGGAGGCTTAGGAGATAATGTGCAAGATAGAAACCTATCACGGTGATTGCTCTTCAACTTTGCATAATGACACGTGCCTTGTGCTTTGAGGAAGAGCTTGATTTCCCTTGCTTTTGAGTCCAAAACATAGCAAAATTGTATTAGCTCTAGCAAAAAAGAATAAAAGCTAGAGAATTCGCATGCTGAAGCTATGTTGTTGAGGACAACAAAGAATAAGCTTCAAAAAAGGAATCCAATAAATATAGAACTCTGAAACTTCATTAGAAAGAAAATTGTCATTTTCAAAATCAATCATAGTGATGTGGACCCTCAGTCATCTGAGCAAACACTCAAATACAAATTACTTACTGATTCTCAAAATCTAAGGACTTTCTATGAGTGAAAATCCAGCTTTAGCCTGCCGGGTATCCAAAATGCCCATCTTTCACTTTCTATTCTGAAATACGGTTTTGTGTCTCTTATGCAAATACTATTTGTTCCATATTAGAAACAAAAGATAAGTAATCAAGTTTAATACACTCATGAACTTTAAGGAAATTTTTAACTTCAGCTCCCTTTAAAACATTGCTAGATGTTCTTTTAGGAAGCTGGAGAAGATTGTTTGGATAGCAGTGATCCAGTAATAGCTGGGAGAGGTTCACTACTACAATGAAAAACTGTTGCCTGAGATTCTCCAGAGATGTGTCCTGAGTTTGGTAATGTTTTATATTTACTTCAGGGACCTGGATGATGAAGTAGAAAGTATGTTCAGCACATTTGCAGATGTCACAAAGCTGGTGGAGTAGCAATCAAAGTGATCCTGACAAATGGGACAGCTGACCAAAAAACTGGGATGAACTTACTTCAAAGAGAAGAATGCAAGGTCTGCACTTAATCTGGAAAAATCAAGTGCATTAACACAGAATGGGAAACAGCTGACTAGGCAGAAGTTTTGCTGAAAAAGATGTTGAGGTTACAGTGACTCACAAGTGGGATATGCATCAACAATGTCATACTATTACAGTAAAAGCAAACATGAAGCTTTGCTATTGAGAGCTGCATGTCTAGTTCTGTGCAGTGAACTTCAGCAAATGTGGAGGCAGTTCAATAGAAAGAAAGGAAAATGACCAGAGAATTAGAAAACATGTCCAATGAGGCAAGAATGAAAGAGCTAGGGGTTTAATTTATTGAATGAATGACTGGAGTGACGTGAGAAGCTTTCAAATAATCACAGGTTGTCATCTGTTCTCTGTATCCATTGTGGATATCAAGAGAAAGCAATGTGCTAAAATTACATAATGGAAGAGTTACATTAGATATTAGCAAAAATTTTTTGACAATAGACACTACGCAAGAATGCATGAGAAAATGGTGAAATTCTCTGCTTTAGATTAAATACCTTAAAATAATAAAGCAGACATCAGTCCATAACTACATCTCTCTCATTTAGGCAGACTTGGCACAGGAAGGTGGATTAAGATAACTCTTTCTGCCATTTTGGCCCCACTTCCCATAACTCTATCACTACTCTCCCAATTAAATTCTAGTGTGAAGTTTTCTATTTGCAGTTAATTTACATATCTTTTCGAAAGGTGGTCTCAATAAAAATCCATCTCACTTGTATGATTCAAACATTTAATTTTCTTCTGGTGCTCTCCAACCTTTACCTCCACCTCCACAACTTAATCTTTTATAACTCAGCGTCTTTCACTCCGGAATGCCAGATGCCAAGTCCACTGGGCAAGCCTAACTGGTGATCAGACTGTGTCTAGCAGGGTCAGGGAGTTGGAGAGTGGCATCTCAACTGGGAAATGCACTCTGTCAAGCTGCTGGAAGGAGACAGTCTCACTGGCCTTGTGTCACTCCCCTGTCACATAACAGGATATAACAGTGCACTTGTCACAGGACTCCTAAGAAGAAGCCATGTACAATGGGCCAGGGAAAGTTCAGAAACATTTTGTACTCATTGCTGTGCATCCTTGTACACTTGGTCATTTGGTCCCTGCCATCTAAGTGGCTGTGCATAAAAAAGAAGCTGATTTTTGTGAGGCAGACACTGAGATCAGTAATCAGGGTGCTTCCTTGACAGCTTTATTTCCATGAGAGATGTATGACTGAAAGAGAAGGATTTTGTATTTTTTATATTTTTATTCACTGTTTACTGTACTCATGTTTGTTTGCTATGTTATATGCCTCCTAACAATTCCAGGATATGTCAGGAGCATATTTTTATTGGCACCCACTATGATTTTTATAACTGAACAAAAAAGAAGAAAAATAATTTAACATAACTAATAGTTTCATCACATCCATCTCCTTCATTATTCCTCCCTCACCTTACCTCACATACTAGACTGCAGCTAATGTCTGTCCAAAGAGGTGGGATGCTGCTGGGACATTCCAAGGTCTTGAACAAGCTTGGATTTGGCTCTGCAGTTTTGGGCATCCATGTGTCATTCAAAATACTTTCATATCTAAGGCAAATCACAGGGGTTCAAATATAAGCCAAAGCCACTTCTTGTTCTGATAGCTTATCTTCATTCTGTCCCCTTCACTTTCCCAAAACCAGAGATGGTAATGAAGTACAACACTGAGGCACTCACTCTTTTCTATGGATGAGAAGAGAGATTTCTAAGGGGCCCTAAGGGACCTAGATGATACCCTCTTGCTGAAAGTCTGTGGGAAATGGATGGTTGCAATCTGTGTTGGTAAACTTTACCCTTGAGAGAGACAAGAGAGACAGACAAATCAGATGGAGTGAGGCTACCAGTAACTATTGGACATCAGGCTGGGAGCAATTCAACATAGTTATCATGAATCTTTCAATATCCATGTCTGTTTATGGGTTCAGTAGAGAGAGAAAGCAGCTAGGGACTTCCCAGAACAATGCATAAATCCTTTGACACTGAAGAACATGTTGTTATTCCTTACCCTTTTATTTTGCTCCAGGAAAGCCTATTTTTACCTATATAAGAGATTTTTTTCTCTCTTGACATTACACCCCTGTTATGATTGGTAGCCATAATACAAAGAGGCACAGAAGTTTAGGAAAGGGCTGCTGGGTTTGTGAAGCTGTAGTGAATCCAGCCAGAAGAAAAAAATTAGCTCATCCTTAGCTGATGGGAAAGTGTTACAGTACTCTTTGAAACATTTCACACTGTCTTGTTTGCAGAAACCAAACTATTTTGTGACCTTCCCTTCCCTTCCCTTCCCTTCCCTTCCCTTCCCGAAACCTTCCCTTCCCT